>JAGKTI010033388.1:0-11688 GCA_018397915.1 Birgus latro | reverse complement strand
AAAAAAAATTCAATGATCCTCACAATATATCAAGGTCTTTGTTCTTAAAAAACATAAGGTACCAGCTCTCTTTAAGAGTCAGTCGACTCCTTGTTATGCTTCAAAAATGTGACATTTTCACCCTCACAAGTGTCTTCTTAGTTCTGAATATAATATAATGTGTTTTACAATCAACTTTGAGAACACTTGAAGATGTTGCATATTCAGCGTTTTCGCCGAGAAATACGCTTACTCAGCCATCATTTGATTAAAAGAGAATAGACCTACCTACAAAACGGATGCTATCAGCCGGAACTTTTTCACAAGTTGCACTACTTATTGTCCTTGAAATCATGGCTAAGGGAAAAAAAGAAAACGATAAATCTGAAGTTGGTAATCCAAAACTCCTTCTCAAAAGGAATCACAGAATTGAAATATTTTTCCTAAGGAAATGTGTTTTTTGGTGTAAGAGAAACCTTGATATTGATTTTGTTTTTTTTTTTACCCCCATGAGGCTCGACGTACTTTTAAACTGCGTGCTGGAGAAAAAAAAATATTGTTTCGATGATCCTCACAATGTGTCAAGATTTTTGTTCTAAAAAACAAAAGGTGCCAGCTCCCTTTACCTGTCACTCGACTTCTTGTTATCCTTCATAAACGTGACATTTTCATCCTCACAACTGTCTTCTTAGTTCTCAATATAATATAAAGTTTTTTACAATCAACTTTGAGAGCACTTGAGGAAGTTGCATATTCAGCGTTTTCGCCGAGAAATACGCTTATTCAGCCATCATTTAATTAAAAGAGAATGGACCTACCTACAAAACGGATGCTATCAGGAACTATTTCACAATTTGCACTACTTCATACCCTTGATGTCACGGCTATGGAAAAAAAAAAAAACGGCAAAAGTTAATAATACAGTATTCTGTCTCAAAAGAAATCACAGTATTGAAAGATTTTACCTCAGGAAATGTTTTTTATTTTTTTGATGTAACAGAAATCTTAATATGTGAATATTTTTTTTTTTTTTTACCGGAACGAGGCTCGACTTAAATTTAAACAGCTTCTGCTGAAGAAAAAAAAAATAAATCGATTTTAAATCGTTTCGGTGATCCTCACAATGTTTCAAACACTGTGTTCATAAAAACCTAAGGTGCCAGCCCTCTTTACGTGTCAGTCGACTTCTTGTTATCCTTCATAAATTTGACATTTTCACCCTCATAAGTGTCTTCTTAGTTATGAATATAATATAATGTGTTTTACAATCAACTTTTAGGACACTTGAAGAAGTTGCATATTCACGTTTTCGCCGAGAAATACGCTTATTCAGCCATCATTTGATTAAAAGAGAATGGACGTACCTACAAAACGGATGCTATCAGCTGGAACAATTTTACAATTTGCACTACTTGTCCTTGAAATCATGGCTAAGGGAAAAAAATAAGACAAATCTGATGTTGGAAATAAAAATTTCCTTTTCAAAAGGAATCACAGAATTCAAATATTTTTCCTAAGGAAATGTGTTTTTGGTGTAAGAGAAACCTTGATATTTTTTTTTTACCCCCCTGAGCCTCGTCGTACTTTGAAACTGCGTGCTGGAGAAAAAAAAAAATTGTTTTGATGATCCTCACAATGTATCAAGCATTTTGTTCTAAAAAACGTAAGGTGCCAGCTCCCTTTACGTGCCAGTCGACTTTTTGTTATCCTTCATAAATGTGACATTTTCACCCTGACAAGTGTCTTCTTAGTTCTGAATATAATTTAATGTTTTACAATCAACTTTGAGAACACTTGAGGAAGTTACATAGTCAGCGTTTTCGAAGAGAAATGCGCTTATTCAGCCATCATTAGATTAAAAGAGATTGGATCTACCTCCAAAACGTATGCTATCAGCAGGAACAATTTTACAATTTGCACTACTTGTCCTTGAAATCATGGCTAAGGGAAAAAAACGACAAATCTGATGTTGGTTATCCAAATTTCCTTCTCAAAAGGAATCACAGAATTCAAATATTTTTTCTAAGGATATGTGTTTTTTGGTGTAAGAGAAACCTTGATATTTTTTTTTTTTACCCCCCTGAGGCTCGTCGTACTTTGAAACTGCGTGGTGGGGAAAAAAAAAAATTGTTTCGATGATTCTCACAATGTATCAAGCTTTTTGTTCTAAAAAACATAAGGTGCCAGCTCAATTTACCTGTCACTCGACTTCTTGTTATCCTTCATAAATGTGACATTTCATCCTCACAACTGTCTTCTTAGTTCTGAATATAATTTAATGTGTTTTACAATCAACTTTGAGAACACTTGAGGAAGTTACATATTCAGCGTTTTCGCAGAGAAATACGATAATTCAGCCATCAATAGATTAAAAGAGATTGGACCTACCTCCAAAACGTATGCTATCAGATGGAACTATTTCACAGTTTGCACTACTTCATGCCGTTTAAGTCACGGCTGAGGGGAAAAAAATCGGCAAAAGTTAATAATACAGAACTGAGTCTCAATTGAAACCACAGTATTGAAAGATTTTACCTCAGGAAATGTTTTTTTTTTTTATGTAACAGAAATCTTATTATTGTGAATATTTTTTTTTTACCGGCACGAGGCTCGACTTAAATTTAAACAGCTTCTGCTGAAGAAAAAAAATAAATAAATCGAAGATTTTAAATCGTTTCTGTGATCCTCACAATGTTCAAGCTCTGTTAATAAAAACCTACGGTGCCAGCCCTCTTTACGTCTCAGTCGACTTCTTCTTATCCTTCATAAATGTGACATTTTCACCCTCACAAGTGTCTTCTTAGTCCTGAATATAAAATAATGTGTTTTTCCATCAACTTTGAGGACACATGAGGAAGTTGCATATTCAGCGTTTTGGCCGACAAATACGATTATTCAGGCATCATTTGATTAAAAAAATATTGGACCTACCTCCAAAACGTATGCTATCAGCTGAAACTATTTCACAATTTGCAGTACTTCACGCCCTTGAAGTCAAGGCTGTGGAAAAAAATATCGACATAAGTTAATAATACAGAATTCTGTCTCAAGGGAAATCACAGAATTGAAAGATTTTAAATAAGGAAAAGTTTTTTTTTTTTTGATGTAACAGAAATCTTAATATTGTGAATATTTTTTTGTTTACCGGCAAGAGGCTCGACTTAAATGTAAACAGCTTCTGCTGAAGAAGAAAATAAATAAATCGAAGATTTTTAATCGTTTCGGTGATTCTCACAATGTTTCAAACACTCTATTCATAAAATCCGAAGGTGCCAGCCCTCTTTACGTGTTAGTTGACTTCTTGTTATCCTTCTTAAATGTGACATTTTCACCCTCACAAGTGTCTCCTTAGTTCTGAATATAATATAATGTGTTTTACAATCAACTTTGAGAACACTTGAGGAAGTTGCATATTCAGCGTTATCGCCGAGAAATACGCTTATCCACCCATCATTTGCTTAAAAGAGAATGGACCTACCTATAAAACGGATGCTATCAGCAGGAACAATTTCACAATTTGCACTACTTCATGCCCTTGAAGTCACGGCTGTGGAAAAAAAAAATCGGCAAAAGTTAATAATACAGTATTGTGTCTCGAGAGAAATCACAGTATTGAAAGATTTTACCTAAGGAAATGTTTTTTTTTGTTTTTGATGTAATAGAAATCTTAATATTGTGAATATTTTTTTTTTTTTTACCGGCAGGAGGCTCGATTTAAAATTAAGCAGCTTCTGCTGAAGATAAAAAAATAAATAAATCGATTTTAAATCGTTTCGGTGATCCTCACAATGTTTCAAACACTCTGTTCATAAAAACCTAAGGTGACAGAACTCTTTACGTGTCAGTCGACTTGTTGTTATCCTTCATAAATTTGACATTTTCACCCGCAAAAAAACGACAAATCTGATGTTGGTAATCCAAATTCCCTTCTCAAAAGGAATCACAGAATTCAAATATTTTTCCTGTGGAAATGTGTTTTTTGGTGTAAGAGAAACCTTGATATATTTTTTTTTACCCCTATGAGGCTCGACGTACTTTGAAACTGCGTGCTGGAGAAAAAAAAAATTGTTTCAATGATCTTCACATTGTATCATGCTTTTTGTTCTAAAAAACATAAGGTGCCAGCTCCCTTTACCTATCACTCGACTTCTTGTTATCCTTCAAAAATGTGACATTTTCATCTTCACAACTGTCTTGTTAGTTCTCAATATAATATAATGTGTTTTACTATCAACTTTGAGAACACTTGAGGAAGTTGCATATTCAGCGTTCTCGCCGAGAAATACGCTTATTCAGCTATCATTTGATTAAAAGAGAATGGACCTACCTACAAAACGGATGCTATCAGTAGGAACTATTTCACAATTTGCACTACTTCATACCCTTGAAGTCACGGCTATGGAAAAAAAAATCGGCAAAAGTTAATAATACAGTATTCTGTCTCAAGAGAAATCACAGTATTGAAAGATTTTACCTAAGGAAATGTTTTATTTTTTTTTTATGTAACAGAAATCTTAATATTGTGAATATATATATATATATATTTTTTACCGGCACGAGGCTCGTCTTGAATTTAAACAGCTTCTGCTGAAGAAAAAAAAAATAAATCGATTTTTAATCGTTTCGGTGATCCTCACAATGTTTCAAGCACTCTGTTCATAAAAACCTAAGGTGCCAGCCCTCTTTACGTGTCAGTCGACTTCTTGTTATCCTTCATAAATTTGAAATTTTCACCCTCACAAGTGTCTTCTTAGTTATGAATATAATATAATGTGTTTTACAATCAACTTTAAGAACACTTGAAGAAGTTGCATATTCACGTTATCGCCGAGAAATACGCTTATTCAGCCATCATTTGATTAAAAGAGAATGGACCCATCTACAAAACGGATGCTAACAGCTAGAACAATTTTACAATTTGCACTGCTTGTCCTTGAAATCAGGGCTAAGGGAAAAAAAAGAAAAATCTGATGCTGGTAATCCAAATTTTCTTCTCAAAAGGAATCTCAGAATTCAAAGATTTTTCCTAAGGAAATGTGTTTTTTGGTGTAAGAGAAACCTTGATATTTTTTTTTTACCCCCCTGAGGCTCGTCGTACTTTGAAACTGCGTGCTGGAGAAAAAAAACAATTGTTTTCATGATCCTTACAATGTATCAAGCTTTTTGTTCTAAAAAACATTAGGTGTCAGCTCCCTCTACCTGTCACTCGACTTCTTGTTATCCTTCATGAATGTGACATTTTCATCCTCACAACTGTCTTCTTAGTTCTGAATATAATTTAATGTGTTTTCCAATCAACTTTGAGAACTCTTGAGGAAGTTACATAGTCAGCGTTTTCGCAGAGAAATACGCTTATTCAGCCATCATTAGATTAAAAGAGATTGGACCTACCTCCAAAACGTATGCTATGAGCTGGAACTATTTCACAATTTGCACTACTTCATGCCGTTTAAGTCACGGCTGTGGAAAAAAAAATCGGCAAAAGTTAATAATACAGAATTGAGTCTCAATTGAAACCACAGTATTGAAAGATTTTACCTAAGGAAATGTTTTTTTTTTTTTTTATGTAACAGAAATCTTAATATTGTGAGTATTTTTTTTCACCGGCACGAGGCTCGACTTAAATTTAAACAGCTTCTGCTGAAGAAAAATAAATAAATAAATCGAAGATTTTAAATCGTTTCTGTGATCCTCACAATGTTCAAGGTTTCTGTTAATAAAATCCTACGGTGCCAGCCCTCTTTAAGTGTCAGTCGACTTCTTCTTATCATTCATAAATGTGACATTTTCACCCTCACAAGTGTCTTCTTAGTCCTGAATATAAAATAATGTGTTTTTCCATCAACTTTGAGAACACTTGAGGAAGTTGCATATTCAGCGTTTTGGCGTCATTTGATTAAAAAAGATAGGACCTACCTCCAAAACGTATGCTATCAGCTGAAACTATTCCACAATTTGCACTACTTCATGCCCTTGAAGTCAAGGCTGTGGAAAAAAAAAATCGACATAAGTTAATAATACAGAATTCTGTCTCAAGAGAAATCACAGAATTGAAAGATTTTAAACAAGGAAAAGTTTTTTTTTTTTTTGATGTAACAGAAATCTTAATATTGTGAATATTTTTTTGTTTACCGGCAAGAGGCTCGACATAAATATAAACAGCTTCTGCTGAAGAACAAAATAAATAAATCGAAGATTTTTAATCGTTTCAGTGATTCTCACAATGTTTCAAACGCTCTATTCATAAAATCCTAAGGTGCCAGCCTTCTTTACGTGTCAGTCGACTTCTTGTTATCCATCATAAATGTGACATTTTCACCCTCACAAGTGTCTCCTTAGTTCTGAATGTAATATAATGTTTTACAATCAACTTTGAGAACACTTGAGGAAGTTGCATATTCAGCGTTATCGCCGAGAAATACGCTTATTCACCCATCATTTGCTTAAAAGAGAATGGACCTACCTACAAAACGGATGCTATCAGCAGGAACTATTTCACAATTTGCACTACTTCATGCCCTTGAAGTCACGGCTGTGGAAAAAAAAAATCGGCAAAAGTTAATAATACAGTATTCTGTCTCAAGAGAAATCACAGTATTGAAAGATTTTACCTAAGGAAATGTTTTTTTTGTTTTTGATGTAACAGAAATCTTAATATTGTGAATATTTTTATTTTACCGGCAGGAGGCTCGATTTAAAATTAAGCAGCTTCTGCTGAAGATAAAAAAATAAATAAATCGATTTTAAATCGTTTCGGTGATCCTCACAATGTTTCAAACACTCTGTTCATAAAAACCTAAGGTGACAGCCCTCTTTACGTGTCAGTCGACTTTTTGTTATCCTTCATAAATTTGACATTTTCACCTTCATGGCTAAGGGGAAAAAAAACGACAAATCTGATGTTGGTAATCCAAATTTCCTTCTCAAAAGGAATCACAGAAATGAAATATTTTTCCTGAGGAAATGTGTTTTTTGGTGTAAGAGGAACCTTGATATATTTTTTTTTACCCCCATGAGGCTCGACGTACTTTGAAACTGCGTGCTGGAGAAAAAATATTGTTTCGATGATCCTCACATTGTATCAAGCTTTTTGTTCTAAAAAACATAAGGTGCCAGCTCCCTTTACCTATCACTCGACTTCTTGTTATCCTTCAAAAATGTGACATTTTCATCTTCACAACTGTCTTGTTAGTTCTCAATATAATATAATGTGTTTTACTATTAACTTTGAGAACGCTTGAGGAAGTTGCATATTCAGCGTTCTCGCCGAGAAATACGCTTATGCAGCTATCATTTGATTAAAAGAGAATGGACCTACCTACAAAACGGATGCTATCAGCAGGAACTATTTCACAATTTGCACTACTTCATACCCTTGAAGTCACGGCTATGGAAAGAAAAAAATCGGCAAAAGTTAATAATTCAGTATTCTGTCTCAAGAGAAATCACAGTATTGAAAGATTTTACCTAAGGAAATTTTTTTTTTTGATGTAACAGAAATCTTAATATTGTGAATATATATATATATATATATTTTTTTTACCGGCACGAGGCTCGACTTGAATTTAAACAGCTTCTGCTGAAGAAAAAAAAAATCGATTTTAAATCGTTTCGGTGATCCTCACAATGTTTCAAGCACTCTGTTCATAAAAACCTAAGGTGTCAGCCCTCTTTACGTGTCAGTCGACTTCTTGTTATCCTTCATAAATTTGAAATTTTCACCCTCACAAGTGTCTTCTTAGTTATCAATATAGTATAATGTGTTTTACAATCAACTTTTAGAACACTTGAGGAAGTTGCATATTCACGTTTTCGCCGAGAAATACGCTTATTCAGCCATCATTTGATTAAAAGAGAATTTACCTACCTACAAAACGGATGCTATCAGCAGGAACAATTTTACAATTTGCACTACTTGTCCTTGAAATCATGGCTAATGGAAAAAAAAAGTAAAATCTGATGTTAGTAATCCAAATTTCCTTCTCAAAAGGAATCACAGAATTCAAATATTTTTCCTAAAGAAATGTGTTTTTTGGTGTAAGAGAAACCTTGATATTTTTTTTTTTACCCCCCTGAGGCTCGTCGTACTTTGAAACTGCGTGCTGGAGATTTTTTTTTTTTTTTTCATGATCCTCACAATGTATCAAGCTTTTTGTTCTAAAAAACATAAGGTGCCAGCTCCCTCTACCTGTCACTCAACTTCTTGTTATCCTTCATGAATGTGACAAATTCATTCTCACAACTGTCTTCTTAGTTCTGAATATAATTTAATGTGTTTTCCAATCAACTTTGAGAACACTTGAGGAAGTTAAATAGTCAGCGTTTTCGCAGAGAAATAAGCTTATTCAGCCATCATTAGATTAAAAGAGATTGGACCTACCTCCAAAACGTATGCTATCATCAGGAACTATTTCACAATTTGAACTACTTCATGCCTTGAAGTCTCGGCTGTGGAAAAAAAAAAATCGGCAAAAGTTAATAATTCAGATTCCTGTCCCAAGAGAAATCACAGTATTGAAAGATTTTAACTAAGGAAATGTTTTTTTTTTTTTTTTTTTTTGATGTAACAGAAATCTTAATATTGTGAATATATATATATATTTTTTTTTTAACGGCACGAGGCTCGACTTGAATTTAAACAGCTTCTGCTGAAGAAAAAAATATAAATCTATTTTAAATCGTTTCGGTGATCCTCACAATGTTTCAAGCACTCTGTTCATAAAAACCTAATGTGAAAGCCTTCTTTACGTGTCAGTCGACTTCTTGTTATCCTTCATAAATGTGGCATTTTCACCCTCACAAGTGTCTTCTTAGTTCTGAATATAATATAATGTGTTTTACAATCAACTCTGAGAACACTTGGGGAAGTTATATATTCAGCTTTTTCGCCGAGAAATACGCTTATTCAGCCATCATTAGATTAAAAGAGATTGGACCTACCTCCAAAACGTATGCTATCAGCTGAAACTATTTCACAATTTGCACTACTTCATGCCCTTGAAGTCACGGCTGTGGAAAAAAAAATCGGCAAAAGTTAATAATACAGAATTCTGTTGCAAGAAAAATCACAGTATTGAAAGATTTTACCTAATGAAATGTTTTTCTTGATGTAACGGAAATCTTAGTATTGTGAATATTTTTTTTTGTTTACCGGCACGATTCTCGACTTAAACTTAGCTTCTGCTGAAGAAAAAATAAATAAATAAATCGAAGATTTTAAATAGTTTCGGTGATCCTCACAATGTTTCAACCTCTCTGTTCATAAAAACCTAAGGTGCCAGCCCTCTTTACTTGTCAGTCGACTTCTTGTTATCCTTCATAAATGTGACATTTCACCCTCACAAGTGTCTTCTTAGTTCTGAAAATAATATAATGTGTTTAACAATCAACTGAGAACACTTGAGGAAGCTACATATTCAGCGTTTTCGCCGAGAAATACGCTTATTCAGCCATCATTAGATTTAAAGAGATTGGACCTACCTCCAACACGTATGCTATCAGCTGGAACGAATTCACAATTTGCACTACTTAATGCCCTTGAAGTCACGGCTGTGGAAAAAAAAAAATCGGCAAAAGTTAATAATACAGAATTTTGTCTCAAGGGAAATCACAGTATTGAAAGATTTTACCTAAGGAAATTTTTTTGATGTAACAGAAATATTAATATTGTTAATAATACAGAATTTTGTCTCAAGGGAAATCACAGTATTGAAAGATTTTACCTAAGGTATTATTTTTGGTGCAACAGAAATCTTAATATTGTGAATATTTTTTTTTTTTTTTACCGGCACGAGGCTCGACTTAAATTTCAACAGCTTCTGCTGAAGAAAAAAATAAATAAATCGAAGATTTTAAATGTTTCAGGCTCTCTGTTCATAAAAACCTAAGGTGCCAGTTCTCCTTATGTGTCGGTCGACTTCTTGTTATCCTTCATAAATGGGACATTTTCACCCTCACAAGTGTTTTCTTAGTTCTGAATATAAAGTAATGTGTTTTCCATCAACTTTGAGAACACTTGAGGAAGTTGCATATTCAGCGTTTTGGCCGAGAAATACGCTTATTCAGGCATCATTTGATTAAAATAGAATGGACCTACCTACAAAACTGATACTATCAGCCGGAACTTTTTCGCAATTTGCACTACTTCTTCTCCTTGAAATGATGGCTAAGGGGAAAAAAAAAAAGACGACAGATCAGAAGTCGAAAATCCAAAATTCCTTCTCAAAAGGAATCACAGAATTGAAATTTTTTTCCTAAGGAAATGTTTTTCGTGTTGCAAAAACCTTGATATTGATTTTTTCCCCCCATGAGGCTGGACGTATTTTTAAACTGCTTTTGTGGGAAAAAAAATTGTTTCAATGATCCTCACAATATATCAAGGTCTTTGTTCTTAAAAACATAAGGTACCAGATCTCTTTACGTGTCAGTCGACTCCTTGTTATCCTTCAAAAATGTGACATTTTCACCCTCACAAGTGTATTCTTAGTTCTGAATATAATATGTTTTACAATCAACTTTGAGAACACTTGAAGATGTTGCATATTCAGCGTTTTCGGCGAGAAATACGCTTACTCAGCCATCATTTGATCAAAAGAGAATGGACCTACCTACAAAACGGATGCTATCAGCCGGAACTTTTTCACAATTTGCACTACTTATTGTCCTTGAAATCATGGCTAAGGGAAAAAATAAAACGACAAATCTGAAGTTGGTAATCCAAAATTCCTACTCAAAAGGAATCACAGAATAGAAATATTTTTCCTAAGGAAATGTGTTTTTTGGTGTAAGAGAAACCTTGATATTGATTTTGTTTTTTTACCCCAATGAGGCTCGACGTACTTTGAAACTGCGTGCTGGAGAAAAAAAAATTGTTTCGATGATCCTCACATTGTATCAAGCTTTTTGTTCTAAAAAACATAAGGTGCCAGCTCCCTTTTCCTATCACTCGACATCTTGTTATCCTTCTTAAATGTGACATTTTCATCTTCACAACTGTCTTCTTAGTTCTGAATATAATATAATGTGTTTTACTATCAACTTTGAGAACACATAAGGAAGTTGCATATTCAGCGTTCACGCCGAGAAATACGCTTATTCAGCTATCATTTGATTAAAAGAGAATGGACCTACCTACAAAACGGATGCTATCAGTAGGAATTATTTCACAATTTGCACTACTTCATACCCTTGAAGTCACGGCAATGGAAAAAAAAAATCGGCAAAAGTTAATAATACAGTATTCTGTCTCAAGAGAAATAATAGTATTGAAAGATTTTATCTAAGAAAATGTTTTTTTTTTTTTTTTATGTAACAGAAATCTTAATATTGTGAATATATATATATTTTTTTTACCGGCACAAGGATCGACTTGAATTTAAACAGCTTCTGCTGAATAAAAAAAAAATCGATTTTAAATCGTTTCGGTGATCCTCACAATGTTTCAAGCACTCTGTTCATAAAAATCTAAGGTGCCAGCCCTCTTTACGTGTCAGTCGACTTCTTGTTATCCTTCATAAATTTGACATTTTCACCCTCACAAGTGTCTTCTTAGTTATGAATATAATATAACGTGTTTTACAATCAACTTTTAGAACACTTGAGGAAGTTGCATATTCACGTTTTCGCCGAGAAATACGCTTATTCAGCCATCATTTGATTAAAAGAGAATGGACCTACATACAAAACGGATGCTATCAGCTGGAACAATTT
>JAGKTI010033387.1:0-10722 GCA_018397915.1 Birgus latro | reverse complement strand
AGTGTCCTGAACTTTTCTTCTGCGATTTTGTGTACATTCATACTTTTTTATAATTCATTGTTATCCACAATACGAACTTGGATTCCTTATCCAGGAAACCTTTAACGTACCATTTTCCCTACAGAATTACACTATATATATATCTATATATTTACAAGAGCTGCGTTGTTTATTTGTTTGTCCTTCAATCACTCCCAAAACATAGACCAGAAACCCCAAGACCCATATACTGTATATTCTGAATCAGGGTGACCCAAGGATGGTTTCAGAGATGTGGGTCATTTGAGGTCACCAGTAGAATGTTCGCCTTTTTTGGCCCGGGCAACGCCGGGTGTCCCTGCAACCCAAATTTTGGAATGGAGACTCACATGACCTCGAGCTCGGACATAGGCTATGTGAGGTTGGCCTCCATGGTCATTTGAGGTCACTAGTCGGAGGTCATTTGAGGTCACCAGTAAAACACGCTTGAACGTCTGGACCCACCAGCCCAATTTTTGGCATGGAGATTCGCATGACCCCCAGTTCAGACACAGGCTATCTGAGGTTGACCTCCAAGGTCATTTGAGGTCATCAGTTGGCGGTCATTTGAGGTTACCAGTAATAGCAAATAAGTGCACACAGATACTGAGCGTCAGTCTGTGAAACCTGAAATAGAAAGTTCCTGGACCTCTTACAATCCCTCTTCATAATGTTCTTTCTGGGGAGGAATAGGATTTGGCCCGGCAACGCCAGGTACTCCTGCGAGTAGGTATATAAATCAGCCACAATGTTAGTTTGTTCACCAGTGATGCCCAAACCAAGGGCCAGAGACACCCAAACCCATAAATATTGTGAATCAGAGTGATCCAAGGATGGTTTTAGGGGGGTCAAAATTAAAATGTGGGTCATTTGAGGTCACTGGTAGGGTGTTCGCCATTTTAGCCCGGGCAACGCCGGGTATTTTTGCATGGAGACTCACATGACCTCCGGTTCAGACGTAGGCTACATGAGGTTGACCTCCGAGGTCATTTCAGGCCACTGATCCGAGGTCATTTGAAGTCACGGGTAAAACACGCTCGAACGACTGAACCCAGGAGCACAATTTTTGGCATGGAGACTTACATAACCTCCAGTTCGGAGAAAGGCTATATGCGTTTGACCTCCGAGGTCATTTGAGGTCATCAGTAGGAGGTTATTTGAGATCACCAGTAACAGTAAACAAGTGTGCACAAATACTGTGTGTTAGTCTGTAAAAGCTGAAATAGAAAGTTCCTGGACCTCTTATAGTCCCTCTTCAAAAGCATTAGAGGTAGGTACAGTCGCTCATAAAAAAGTGGTACACCTCTCTAGCCAACCCCTCCACCTTTCGTTTGGTAACACTGTAACCTTTACAACTTCAGATCATTCGAGATGAGCATTGAGATACTATGCCTGAGTGAACCCGATTCGAATTTAGCTTCACTTCCTGATGAAATAATGTTGGTATGCCATGTGCAAGAATGCACTTCATAATACTGCTTTGTATATTAAATAATGGCACCATAATGCAAATGGCAAATCCTTTGACCTCGATAGTTAATCAAATTTTCAACACTTTCATAATGTAGCATCTGTTATTCACATTAAAACATGATGAGTGGATGCACAAAAACAATTACGATGTCGTATCTGCCAGTGCTTTTCAATTATTCCCCACACATTGCAAAGCATTCCGCTGAAGGGATTATTATAATTTTCACCTCGTAGCCCAACCTGGGACGTTACGCATAAAAATTTAATGTCACATCACCGACTGGGAGATACTGTTCGTTACACGTCCCGAAAAGATCAATAGTCAATCCTGTACTGACCCGCACATTATAAGGTATAAACATCTCGAGACTAAAAAAATAAAATAAAATAAAATAAAATAAAATAAAAGTGTCATTCACATGAGGCTGCTTAACTTTAAAGGTGTCATGTCTTCATGATGTGAAATTTCGAGGTTGGCTACAACACCATGGTGAAACAGGGACACCTCTTTGACATTATAATGGTTTCATTGTTTTGACGAAGTTTGTAAAATAAGTGTGATCTCAATTAGTTTCTCAGAAGAAAAGTTTTCTTTGATGTATCATCAACATCCGATTTTATTACGTATTACTGGGTAAGTTATATTACCGGGGGAATGATAATGTTAAAACTAAAGCAATAGTTTACTGCAAAGGTAGAGGTGAAATTTATACTTCTATTAGACTAAGAGTTGCAGATCACTTCTGTAGAAATACCACATTAAGTGTCTCGTGGCATTTCACTGAATATGAATTTCTGCATTATTGTTCGTTTATTGATTTTTTCCTACGTTTATGGTTACGTATTTCATGTTACTCTAGAAAAATATGACACTGAAATGTGTAACTACATCAGTGTTACGTTTTCATGTAATCAGTCTTAGATAATGCATCCTCCGAATCTCTTACAAGAAATTTTAGCATATCACTGTTGGCGCAGTAATGATCCTGCAATACAAGGAGAATTTTTCCGGTAAGTAGGTTATCATTGTCCACGTTTAATTCTAATGCAAATACTCCCTTTATCATATCAATCCCCGAGGTTCACAGATTATGTTTGTCTTTCACGATAAACTGCAATTTTAATGTCTGATAACTGTGGAGATATCACAGAATTTGGTGGTTGCAATCTCCGTCGTGGACTGTGATCCCAAAGCTTGAAGCGCAAGAGTTCGCCCAGGTTAGTATACGTATCAATAATTTCGCATTTGTAGCCTACGCATATCTGTGAGTAAGGGGATGTGTCGATGCCAGGGTAAACGCTAGTTTGTCCACATCTCCCCGCTGAGGGGGGTCACCTTGACGTGGTGGCGGGGCTTGAAGTGTGGCTGGTAGTGCCACCTACTCTGGAGGCATGCCTATCTTAGTAGGGTTTGGCATCTGTTGGCCTCGTGGACCAAGGACCCCCTACATCACTGGTACAGGAGGCCTGCTGGTGATGTTAGTCCCTGCCCACTTGCCATCTAGGACGGGACTTTTTTTTTATGCAAGAAAGAAGAAACCAAAGTCCAGGAGCCCGCAAAAACCGTTCCTTTCAAGAAGAGAGAGAGCCAAATTCGAGACCCGTTCATTTCGAGATGCCTGGAGACACTTCGTTTGAAAGACTGGAGATCATAGGAAGGATGAAATACAGACAGAAGGAGACAGTTCCAGAGTTGACCTGTTGCATAAATGAAGGTCTGGGAATAACAGTTAACTCTTGCATTAGAGAGTTGGACATTAAAAGGATGAGAGTTTGTTGCTAGATGGGTGCTACGCACCCGTCGTAGAGGTGGAGGGATGCAAGCAGACAGTTTGAAGGAGCAGTGACCATTGAAGTAGTGATAGAAAAGAGATAAAGATGCGGCAAAGAGACAGAGGTTGAAGGAAGCCAGTAAGAAGAGGAAAGCTAATAAGACAAAAAGCCTTTGGGAAGAGCTGTATGTGGGGAGCCACCCCACACATGAGAGTTGAACTCCACACAGGAGCGAATAAAACCCCTGTATAAAGTCAACAATTGTGCAGGGGTAAAGAAGGTACGGAGTCGGCTTAGCACACCTAATCTCCTGGAAGCAGATTTCACAAGAGATGTAATATGAACTTTCTAGGATAGGTCCTGAGTGAATGAAACCCCAAGCATGTTCAAGAATGATGCAGGATTGAGCTGAATATTATTAAACATTAGTGGGTACTCCCGTGGAAGACTGTGTTGAGTTGATAGGTGTAAAAACTAAGTTTTTGATGCATTGAAAACAATAAGATTATTTTTACCCCAGTCAGAGATACGAACGAAGTCAAACATTAGGTGTACCATAGCTTCATCCCTTGTTTGTTGGAGTAACTGTTGAGATGGACATAGCGAGAACCGAATGGAAAGGTGAAGGGTGGAATCATCAGTGTACAAGTGCATAGGTTTAGATGTACAACTTAGAAAGTCACTGATGAATAAAAAGAAGAGTTGGTGATAGGACAGAGCCCTGAGGAACACCATTGTTGATAGGTCTAGGAGAAGAATGATGGCCATCTACAACAGCGCCTATAGAACGACCAGAAAGGAAGCTATAGATGATGGCGTAGATAAAAGAAACCGAGTTGGCAGTTTGGAAATTAAAGATTTATGCCACACTCGATCGAAAGCCTTTGAGATGTCAAGTGCAACGGCGAAACTTTCGCCAAAGTCCCGAAAGGAGAATAACCAGGAGTCTGAAAGGTAGGTGAGAAGCTCAAAGTGAAGCGCCCCTGATGGAACCCATACTGATGGTCAGAAAGACGGTTGTGATAGAAAAGATGCTTAAAATTTTTTCTGCTAAGAAGTGAGGACTGTTGCCTCCCCACGTGTTTGCCGTGCATGGCGTCCCGTAATGCTGGGAGACGGGACTCCTGGGGGTTGAGTGATGCTGCATGACGCACCCTGCAGCTAGCAATACACCTCTTTGGTCCCTTATTCTGGGTAGACGGGCGGCCTGGTTGGGCCCGACCAGGTCAATTGGCTGGTCATGCATTCGCTAGGGTCAACTGGGCACTGGGGGGCCTTGTGGGTCCTATCGTCCTGGAGTCACTCTTGCCAAGGTCCCCCGGTGGTTACCTGCATATACTCCCGTGCTACCTCTGCAATCGCCAGTGGTATGTCCCTGGCATACAACCTCCCCTTGTTGAGCTCCATGGTGGGTGGAGGGGTGGGGGAATGAAGTTTTTGATTAGACATATGGTTTGGGAAAAAAAACATCTTGGTGATGACTCTGGCGAATGTCCTCCTTTGCCTCAGCATTCAGCTGGGACTGGGAGGCAGTCACGTCAGGTAGGTACAGCTCTGGGGTTGAGCACGGATGAGCTGGTGCCGGCGTCATATGCCAAATATCTGGTGATGAAATCCTCCATAGGGGAGTCAGTCCTAGATACTGATATAGTGTTTGCTTTGCAATGTCCAATAGTGTCAGCTTGTGGAAGAAAGACCAAGAGCTCATCCCAGATCGATGGAAGCATTGTAACTGAGGTGTCCTCCTCAGAAGAAAGCTCACGCCTAATGACTTTGATCTCAGTTGCTGGCTCTGCTGTTACCTGTGTTCCTCATGGAACCTCCAACCAATGTAGGTAAAGGAGTTGTTTTCTCTCGTGACATCCTCCGATACTCAGAGAAGCGACTGTTGGAGGAGCTGCAGTCATTTGGTGTGGTGAAGGCTGAGCACCTTCAGAAAAAGATTGATGGGATTATGACCCCGACTCCAACCTTGTTCTTGACTTTCAACAAATTGATGTTGCCTAGATCCGTGAAACTGCCACGGCTATCGCTTCCTGTGAAACCATGTGTACCAACCCCAAAGCGATGTTTTCACTGTCAGGGATATGGTCACATTAGCAAATTTTCTTGCCATGCACAGGCTGGCCTTCCTGGTGTCTGTGTCTCTTGTGGTGGATCAAGCCATACCAGCGACTGTACAGGACCCATTTAATGCTACCACTGTGGAGGTCCTCATGCTGTCTCTTCTAAAAACTGTCCGAGATACTGCCTTGAAAAGGAGATTTTATCCATTCGTACAAGAGAGAGGGCTTCATTTCCTGCAGCAAAAAGGAGAGCCCAGACACTCTTCTTTCAGCTTCTGTCCTTTCTAGAACACCAGTGCATCGCCCTGTATCTCAGAGGCAGCCTCGACGCATTCCAGTAACCACTCCTTCAACTCATGATAATCAGAACGCCATCCCCATGGTTAGTACTGTTGGTGAGAATGATGTTTGCCCGACAGCTACTCCGACTGTTTCCGACCCCACTTCAGTGGCTGACGACTTGCACACTTCTTTGGTGGTGGCTGTTGTCCACGTTGACCGGACTCCTTCTCCCATCGTAGTCAGTATGCCTGAGGCTCCATCTGTACCTGGCAAACATCACCGTTGTTCATCAGAGTCCTTTGAACATGCAGACCGGCCACCTAAGGTCTCTGTTGTTGACCCTTCTGTTGACATCTCTCCTGTTCCCTCTGTCCAGCAGGCTGAGGGATCTAGCCAGGTGACAGCTGAAGCTGATAGTTCAACTCTGGTCCGGTCCTCACCTGAGGAGGTTGTTGGACAGCTCTTTGGTGCTTCAGATCTGAAGCATAGGATGGATTCCTCAAATGATTCGAGTCCTGTGGACTCTACTTTCACTTCTGGGGCTCTTGGTGAAGGCACTGTCCGTTCTACATCTCTAAAGGCGGCCCCCAAGCCGCCTTCCAAACACACTGGAATGCCCACTCCAAAATGAATGTTGTATAACTTACTTCCTCATCCTCACGTTTGCCTTCGGATGTTAGACAGAGGGTGCGGGTTGCTGGTGCAGGACAGGCTCCTCCAAGGGGCTTTCATAAGCATCAATCCAAACCTGCTTGGGAGGCAAGGTTGTCTTGCCCCTTATCCTGATTTCTTCTTCACTATGGGTACTATGTCATTCTCAGCCAGTATACTACAATGGAATTGTCGAGGGCTGGGTGGTAATTGGGAGGAGCTATGTGGTAATTGGGAGGAGCTATGGACTCTCCTGACTTATTCTCCTTTGTGCATGTGTCTCCAGGAAACTTTTCTAGGGTTTGCCACTACCCATGCACCACCTTGGTACAATGCTTTTTACTCAGCTCCATCTCAGGGTCCTGTTGGGGATAGCGCTGTTTTGGTGAGGGCTGACATCCCTCATTGGCCAGTCCACCTCCAGTCTGACCTCCAGTGTGTTGCTGTGCGGTTGTATGCCCACTGCTGGTATAAAGTTTGTTCCATTTATTTACCGCCCAACACAGCAGTCAGTAGGGTGGAACTTGAGAATTTTCTTGGCCAGTTACCTATGCCCATTCTTCTCTTGGGGGACTTTAATGGTTGCCACCCTTTGTGGGGTGACTGTCTTATTAACCAACCTGGGAGTATTTTGGTGTCCTTAGTGGAGGATGAGGATCTTGCCCTGTTCAATACTGGGGCATTTAAACATTTTCACCCCCAAACGGGTTCATTTACTGCAACTGACCTCTCTATCTGCTCTCCTGACTGTCTCCTGGACTTTACTTGCGAGGTTATGGAAGATCTCCATGGAAGTGATCACTTTCCCATCCTCCTTACTATACAAGTATCTAGTCACTGTTCTCGTTTACCAAGGCGGGGAGTGGATAAGGCAGACTGGTCCCTTTTCTCTTCTCTGATTTCTGTTAATGTCTCAGTTGAAGACTTTCTGCTTATTGGTGAGGCTGTTTTGTTCTTTACCTCCATTCTGCATTCTGCTGCCCTTCATGTTGTTCCTAAAACCTCTGGCACATATTGCTATAGACCTGTCCCATGGTGGAATGAGGACTGCAGTGTTGCTGCATGTGCTAAGAAGTTAGCTTTCTCCCGTTATCGTAGATGCAGGACGGAGCATAATCTTGTCGAGTTCAGAAGGGCGCTGGCTAAGGCTCGTCGGGTACTGAAACAAGCTAGGCGGGACTCTTGGATGGCTTATGTGCCATCTGTAAATTCAAAGACGCCAGTGTCTCAGGTGTGGAGGAGGGTGCAAAAGATTTGGGGAATATTCACTCAAGGCAGGTCCCCCGTGCTGATGTCTAATGGTGAGCCTGTTGGTGACCCTCCAGCTTTGGCCGATATTTTTGCGTCTGCCTTTGCAGCGGTCAGTCAGAAAGATACTAACTCACCAATTTTTGCCAGACAACAGGAGATACAGGTGGCAAGGGTGCTGGACTTCCGTTCAGGGAATGTGGAGTTCTGCAACCTCCCATTCTCTTATTATGAACTCCAATCTGCCCTTTTCCTTTGTCATGACACCTCACCAGGGCCGGATGATATTCCCTTTGCAATGCTTCGGCACTTAAATGATGATGCACTGTCTTCTCTCCTCAGCCATTTCAATAAAATCTGGAAGGAATCTTCTCTTTCCTCCTCTTGGCATGAGGCTATCGTCCTGCCATTCCAGAGGCCAGGGAAGGCAGATTACAGTCCCCTGGAGTATCAGCCAATTGCCTTAACATCCTGCTTGTGTAAATTATATAAGAAAATGGTCAACACGTGCCTAATGTATTTCCTAGAAAGGAATGAATGTTTCCTTCCATGTCAGTCTAGTTTTCGAAAATGTCACTTAACAACAGATGCACTAATCCATCTTAAGGCTGCAGCATGTGATGCTTTAGCTAGGCAGCAGCATCTGGTGTGCATTTGCTTTGACCTAGAAAAGGCATCTGTTACTACCTGGCGGTTTGGTATATTCCAACAACTCCATTCTTTTGGTTTACATGGCAGGCTGCCTCTATTTATATTAAATTTTCTGACCATTCATTCAGGGTTGTGGGTTGGTGTCACCCTGTCTCCTTCGTACCCTCAGGAGGAAGGGGTGGCTCAAGGAAGTGTCCTCAGTGTGACCCTTTTTGTTCCAGGATTGAATAATATTGTGTCTCCAATTCCAGAAGGGATGTCGGCCTCACTGTATGTTAATGATTTGGCTCTATGGTATGCTGCTTCCCGATTGTCAGTGGCTGAACGTCGCATGCAGCTCGCTCCAGACAGGATCTCTCGGTGGGCCACCATGCACGGCTTCTGTTTCTCCCCAACAAAGTCGGTGGCCTTGCATTTCTGCTGCTTGAGAGGTGTTCACTCAGACCCAGACCTCCAGTCATATGGCCACAGGGTGCGCTGTGTGGACGAGGCAAGGTTTCTTGGTCTTTCTTTTGACAGGAGACTGACGTGGGTACCAATATCCGTTCATTACGGCGATCATGTCTCCAAGCCCTGTCTCTCCTACGGACTCTATCTCATTTGTCTTAGGGCGCTGAAAGAACCATCCTACTCCGATTTCACCGTGCCTTAGTAAGGAGCAAATTGGATTATGGGTGTGTCGTATACTCTTCTGCTATTGAGGCAAGGCTGTGGCCACTAAATTCGGTCCATCATGCTGGGATTCGTCTGTCAACTGGGGCTTTCCGGTCTTCCCCGATTGAAAGTCTATTTGTTGATGCAAACGAACCACCACTGGATCTCCACTGGCAGTCATTAATGATGCAGTGTTGGCACCGCCTTCACCGTATTCCAGCCTCACTGAGTTGTAAGACTGTCTCTGAGGTCGCTCTTCTCACCTTTTATAGCACCTACCCTCGCTATCCATACCCGTTTGGCTACAGCATGATGGCTGCCATGGGGGAGTTGGATGTTCAGTCCTCTCCTGTTTGCCCTATGCGTGTCCCCCGGGTAGCTCCCATGGCTTCTCCTTGAAAGAAAGGCCTCCCTTTCCCCACAGGCAGCTTTGTCCTATTTTTTAGAACACGCCTCTGCTCACAGGAACTCAATCCTTGTATATACTGATGGCTCTAAATCCCATGTGGGGACAGGCTTTGGTGTCATTTTTCTTGAATTTAGCCGTGGTGGGAGTCTCCCTCTTTCTACATCTGCTTTTACCGCTGAACTTACTGCCATATTAGTCGCAGTTGAATTGATTTTTAGCTTTCCTCCAGCTTCTTTTGCCATTTTCAGTGACTCAGCCAGCGCCTTACAAGCACTGTCTCGTAGTTTCCTATCACATCCCATAGTCCTGTCTGTCTTGGAGTGGCTTTGCTTATTATGTAGGCGAGGATACCCTGTACAACTGTGTTGGGACCCTGCACATGTGGGGGTCATGGGCAAGGAGTGTGCTGACTCTTTCGTGAGAGCTGCTGCCTCTTGCCCTTCCTCTCCTGATTACCGTGTCCAATCCGAGGATTTATGTACAGTCACTGTGGAGGCTGTCCGTTACTGCTGGTAGAGAAGGTGGGATGCAATAGAGGCGAACAAACTCCGCAGCATTCGTGGGAACCTGGGGAATGGGGGTATGTGGGACTATCCCGATAGTGGGAAACAGTTTTGGCCCATCTCCGGATTGGCCACACTAGGCTGACTCATGGTTTTTTTAATGGAGAGGGCGCCCACTCCCTGTTTTGATGACTGTCTGGTTCCTTTGACTGTGCGGCATCTTCTTGTGGAATGCCCCATTCTTGGGGACCTTCATCAGTGGTACCTTTCCAGGTGCTCAGCCGACAACGGATCGTACCTTCTCTCCTTGGTGCTTGGGGAAGAGGCTTGTGCTGTGGGGGGAGGCACCTTTTCCTTTGTGTTGAGTTCTGGCCTTCTTCACAAACTGTAGGGCTTTACCATATTTAAGTTTGTATTTTATAATGTTCTTTAACCTAAATCATTCCACCACATTTTAGTTTTGGTTGTTTCTTTTATAGTGTTGGTTTGTTTTATGCATCGTTTCTCTTGTTGCTTTTTATGGTTTCTATATATTTTGACTTTCTTATAAGTTTGTGTTCGGCAGCATATGACCTCTGCTGTTGCGCCGTCATGTCATAATTTCATTTATTCATTCATTCATTCTTTTGTCCACATCTCTACAACATATGTGTGGGTGAAGGGGATGTGTCACCTGCTAGTGCTAATGCTAGCCTGGCCACGTCTCTGCCACATATGCGTGGGTTGAATGTGTCAGTGCCAAAGCGAATGCTAGCCTGGCCACATCTCTACTACATATTCGTCGATTTAGGGGATGTCTCACAACCAGAGCGACAACCTGGCCAAATCTCTACCACATACAGTAATTATGCATGGGTGAAGGGACGTGTCAGTTTTAAATGACATGCTAATCTAGTCATATCTCTGCCACATATACATAGATGAGGGAAATTCATAGTGCCTGATTACACCTTTACCTGGTCAAATCTGTCACATACAAGTTCGTGGGTTACCA
>JAGKTI010033386.1:0-11688 GCA_018397915.1 Birgus latro | reverse complement strand
TTTTGGGTGATTTTAACATACATAATGTGGAATGGTTATTGCACTCTGCCAGGACTTACAATACTGGTCTAGAGTGCAAGCTGTTTGCAGAATCGTTTAACCTCATGCAGGTGGTAAAGCAACCAACCAGAATACCAGATAATCCTAAACATAAAGCCCATCTCTTTGATCTGTTCCTGACAAATAATCCAGATCAATACAGGATAGAAGTACTGTCACCCCTTGGATCCTCTGACCACAATCTCATCAAAGACTCATTTGTCAGCTCCCCCAAACCTCCCCTTTCTGAACCTGTCAAGGTGACCCGATGGCACGTTGATAGGGCAAAATGGGATGGATTTGAAAATTATCTTCCTGACATTCCATGGCAGTCATTCTTCTCTAGTGATGTCAAGTCTGCCCAGTCCCACATTAATGACTTAATACTAGCTGGTATGGAGTTGTTTATACCAAGTCAACAGTAAACTTAAAGCTAGGACTCCCCAAAATTATTTGATTCCAAGTGTGCCAGAGCAACAGCCCAAAAGTCATTAGCATATAACTCTAACCTAAAATGAAAAACATTTGAATCACTCTGTCAATGTAAAATTGCCAGAGACCATGCAACCTCACTAAATCAAACTTTCTTCCAAACCAAGCATCAAAATTACTTAATAATCCTAATGACAATAGAATAATCTTGGTCAGCTCTCAGTTTATTCAGTAATAACTTTAATAAGTCGTCATCCATTCCCCCACTAATGTCTTCAACTAGTAACATTACAAATGACCCACATGGTAAAGCGAATATCCCTGCCAGTACATTTGCAAGAAATTCTACCTTAAAGGGTGTCAGCCAGAACGTCCGTGTACTAGAACTTGACCATCCCTAAATTATTCCACTTAAAATACAGACTAGATACATAAAATCCATCCTAGACAATTTACCAACCAATAAAGCTCCAGGCCCAGATGGAATTCCTCCAATTGCTTTTAAAAAGTGCTCCCCAGAACTTGCCTCTGTTCTCGCTAAATTATTCGGATTATGCATACGTACTTTTTCATTCCCTAATTCATGGAAAGAAGCCAATATCCACGCAGTTCCAATGAAAGGAAGTTCCTCTAACCCCTTTGATTACAGACCAATAACTATCACGTCCTATCTTGGTAAAGTATTTGAAATTTTAATTAATAAGCACATAGTTAAACACCTTGAATTCAACAAATTTATTACTGATAGACAATATAGTTCTCGCCACGAAATCTCCACCATTGATGTACTCGCTCTCCTGACTCATACCATCCATCAATCAATTGACCAACATGGAGAACTCATGCAGTAGCTTTCAACAGAGTGTGGCACCGTTCCCTGCTGTCCAAACTCCCTTGCTATTGACTAACGTTGTTTGTTCCTCCGCTTTCCTCATATCCTAGAAACAGAGGAGAAGACTGTAACACCAGTCGAGCAAGGCGGTTCTCCCAAGGTGGATGGAAAGCTGATGACATGGAAGCTGGGGCTCCCGTTTCATCAGCCCCCAGGACTAGGTCTTGGCCATCCCCCTTTGCCGAACTTTTTCAGTGTTTCAGTAACACGGAGAGTAGCCCAGCATGCTCTCCAGTACAAGTTTCTCTAACTGTCAACACCAATCTACATGCACTGTACACACTACACTTCCTTTTCAAAATTATAAAAGAAAAATGGCGCGGATTAACCATGCCTTGGAGACCCCTGGGGGGGGGTGACCATAAATGCCTCCACCATCCGCTCCTCTCCCGGTGATGGCTTAACGAGCTGTCTTGAACCACTGTCTGACTCACTTCCTCTTCATTTCTGCAAAATTTGCGGCCTTTCCTCTAACTTTCTCTCTGTTGAACACCACCTCTCCTTCTCTAAACCTCAGCTTCTCTTCTTAACGGAGACTCAGCTGCCTGAGGCAAAAGACAGCAAATCCTTTTCTGTATCCTCCTGCTTTCTCTATACTCATTCCAAAGCCTAAGATGCTGTTGTGTATATGTAAGCAACGACTTATCTTGCTCTCGAGTTCCTAAACTTGATTCTCCTGAATTCTCAACTCCCTGGCGTCAGTTCTCCTATCATTTTCTGACTAAATAAATCTGTGCTGTTTGCTTATCCCCTAATTCTACTGAATATTATCAATTCTTTGACTACCTTATTTCTACGGTGGAACACAGTCTATCAATTCTCCTGTCTCTGAAACCTCCATTCTAGGAGATTTCAATGCTCACCACCACCTCTGGCTCTCCTCTCCTTTCACTGATCCACCTGGTGAACAAGCCTACATCTTTTCTAACCTTAATGACCTAGAGCAGGTTGTACAGCCCCCTCCCCATATCCCTGACCGCCTTGGAGAGAGCTCCAACATTCTTGACCTCTTCCCTACAACTAATCCTTTTGTTTACACTGTGAATCTTTTCTCTCCGTTGGGCTCCTCTGATCACAACTTTATTACCTTAACCTGTCCTATCTCTCCGGTATGGCCTGTGGAGCCTCCAAAGAGACGTCAACTTTGGCACTTTGAAGCTGAGGATTGGGAGGCCCTCAGGCAGTACTTCTTTGATTTTCCCTTGAATGATTATTGCTTCCATGGCCGGGAACCATCTGAGTGTGCCTTGCGCATTACGAAGACTATTCTTTCTGGCATGGAAGCTTACATTCCTTTCTCATATCCTCTGACTAATGCAGGAAAGCCTTGGTTTAATCACGCTTGTTCTAATGCTGTCTGCAACAAAGAGAGGGCCTATAAAGGGTACCAAAGCCAATCCACCCCTGATTCAGATCTTGTTTATGTTTCTGTCAAGAATCGTGCTAAGTCTGTTCTTCACTCTGCTAAAAATAATTTCATCCGTACTAAATGCTCTCAACTCTCCAACTCGAATTCTTCCCGCTCCTTCTGGCACCTTGCCAAAAACCTTTCTAACAACATTACCTCATCATCCTTTCCTCCTCTTTTCTACTCTGATGGTTCTGAAGCTATTTCTTCTACTGATGAGGCAGATATCTTCGCTCATTAGACAATTCCGGTGCTGTTCCTCCTTCACTTTACCCCTCATACTTCCTCATGGCTGACATTAAAATTTCTTCAGCTGATGTATTTCCTGCCATCACTGGCCTCAATACTAACAAGGCATATGGGCCTGATGGAGTCTCTCCTGTTGTCCTCAAGAACTGTGCTCCAGTGCTTACACCCTGCCTAGGGAAACTCTTTCACCTTTTCTATCTACTTGTCCCTTTCCTTCTTGCTGGAAGTTTGCTCTCATTCATCCAGTCCTAAAGATAGGTGACTATTCCCAACCCGCTAACTATCGTCCAATTGCTTTAACATCCTGTCTCAAAAATTTTCGAGTCTCTTCTTATCAGAAAAATTTTAAAGCATTCTTCTTTCTGATCATCCGTATGGGTTCCGTCAGGGACGCTCCACTGGCGATCTTCTCACCTAGCTTTCGGACTCCTGGTCATCCTCCTTTCGGGACTTTGGGGAAAGCCTTGCCATTGCACTTGACATCTCAAAGGCTTTTGATCGAGTCTGGCATAAATCTTTAATTTCCAAATTGCCTTCTTATGGTTTCTATCCTTCCATCTGTGCCTTCATCTTTAGCTTCCTTTCTGGTCGTTCTATAGCCGCTGATGTAGACGTCATTGTTCTCCTAGATCTATCAACAGTGGTGTTCCTCAGGGCTCTGTCCGATCACCAACTCTCTTCCTTTTATTCATCAATGCTCTTTTAAGCTGGACATTTAACACATTTAACCCTATCCACTCGTATGCCGATGATTCCACCCTTCACCTTTCCATTCGGTTCCTGCAACGTCCATCTCAGCAGTTACTTCAACAAACAAGGGGTGGGGCTATGGCACACCTGATGTCTGAATTGGCTCGTATCTCTGACTGGGGTAAAATTAATCTTGTTGATTTCAGTGCATCAAAGTCTCAGTTCCTACACCCATCAACCTGACAAAATCTTCCACAGGAGCCTACTAACGTTTAATAATATCCAACTCCATCCTGCAACATCCTTGAACATGCTTGGGGTTTCACTCACTCGGGATTTATCTACGAGAGATATTACATCTCTTGCAAAATCTGCTTCCAAGGGAGTAAGTGTGCTAAGCCAACTAAATACCTTTTTTATCTTGCACAGTTGTTGACTTATACATGGGTTTTATTCGCCATTGTGTAAAGTACAACTCTCATGTGTGGGGAGGCTCCCCACATACAGCTCTTCTCGATGGGGTGGAGTCAAAAGCTTTTCATCTCATTAACTCTCCTCCTCTTACTGGCTCCCTTCAGCCTCTGTCTCTTTGCCGCACTGTTGCTTCTTTATCTCTTTTCTATCGCTACTTCAATTTTTACTGCATCTCTGAACAATCTGCTTGCATCCCTCCACCTCTACGACGGGTGCGTAGCACCCGTCTACCAACAAACTCTCATCCCTTCCCTGTCCAGCTCTTTAATGCAAGAGTTAACCGTTACTCCCAGTCCTTCATTTATGCAACAGGTCAACTCTGGAACTGTCTCCCTCTGTTCGTATTTCCTAGTCTATGATCTCCAGTCTGTCAAACGCAGTTTGTCCAGGCATCTTGAAATGAACGGATCTTGAATTTGGCTCTCTGTTGTATTGTTTTTTTTTTTTCTCGGAGGGATCTGTTTTGCGGGCTCCTAGCCTTTGGTTATTTCTTCGATGCATTAACAAAAATGAAAATAAAAAACAAAAAAATAAAAATAAAAGTACATAATGTATATTCCAATTTCCACACAATTAACGCCGGCGTGCAACAAGAATCAGTTTTGGCGCCAACCCTATGCCTAGTTCATAATAATGATCTCTTACCTGTCACTCACAATCTCATCCATTCATATGCATATGACTTAACACTTCACAGTTCATTCACATTCAAATACCCATTCACAAAGTTAAATATTTCTAACTCTCAGCCCAGTGCAGCCATCTCCATAAATCAAAACTTATCTAAGATCACTGAATGTGGACAAAACAATCTTGTCTCATTTAATGCTAGTAAAATCATATATATACTATTTATAAATAGACAGATATTGCCAGATTCGTACTTTTCCTTCAATGCTACTAATATTCCCATCTCCAAAAGTTTTGAAATTTTCGGTGTTTCACTTAGCAATGCCCTCAGCTGGACTTCTCATATCAGTTCATTTACTAAAATCTCCTCAAAGAAACTTCGATTAGTGTACAGTCTGTAACTTCTTCACTGATGAGCAGTTGGCTATAATTTACAAGAGTCATGTGCGCTCTCAACTAAAATATAGCTCACCCTTGTGGAATGGATGTGTAGGGGTTGCACTAAAACAACTAGACAAAATTCAAAACAAAGCTGTTGGAATTTTTTAATAACCCTGCTATTACAAAGAAACTTCCTTCTCTACAGGTAGGAAGGAATGTTGCCTCCCTTGACTTATTTTACAAATACTTTTGTGGCAAATGCTCCACGAAGTTGCGTCCACTATGCCTTCTTTCCATGGCATCCCTCGTGCTACACGGGCTTCTGGTAGCACTCATGACTGGAATGTCACACTGCCATATTGCAGAACTTCTGCCTATCAGAATTCTTTAATCCCTCGAACTATATCTCTCTGGAACTCATTTCCCCAGAGTTGTTTACCCCCAAACTTCAACCTACGGTTGTTCAAGTTCAACTGTTACAGATTTTTTTGAATGGTGGACGCCAGTATTCTGGTGTATGGACTATTTTTGTATTTATTTATTTTTTCTTCCTCTGTTCTGTTATCTAAAAAAAAAAAAAATCATGTATTATTTACACTCAAGGTTACTCCTTACATATGCACAGGACCCTGGTTGATTGAGTCTGTAATAACTTGTCTCTACAGCTTCTATTAATACTTAGCACTGAAGTGATTACCAAAAAATCCAGAAACTTTCTTGTTATGGCTCCGAAAAATATATGGATATCTTCTAGGTAAAATGAGTCAGCCACGTGCCCGGGTTTGATTTCGTAACTTTCCACTAGAGGTTTCTTAAGTTGCTTTGCGAGGTAGATGACGACACCTGTCCCTAAAATATTCAGGGTGCCTCAATCAATTTTCCAGCATTGTACAGTATTGTCCGCCACCTCTTTTAATCCGTGCAAAATTGCCAGAGGGTAATAACTGAGATACCCACTGCTACCTAAATACTCTACTGGGCAGCCACACGAAGTGTTAAGTGCAACACATGTTCACTGTCTAAGACGACTAATAGGAAATCCTTGTCTGTATCCTCCTGCTATCTATATGCTCACTATAAAGCCAAAAGTGGTTGTTGTATATACTGCATGTATACAACAACATATCTTCCTCTCATGTTCCTGAATGGGAATCTTCAAAATACTCCACTCCCTGGCTGTGGCTATCCTGCCATCCTGTTATTAAATATATTTGTGCTGTTTACTTATCCCGTAATTCTAACGGCTATGGAAAATTCTCTGACTGTCTTACTTGTAAGGTGGGGCATATCCCACCAATTTCTCTTTTCTCTGAAATCTCTATTCTAGGTGATTTCAGTGTTCATCACCTTTGGCCCTTATATCCTTTCACTGATCCACCTTGTGAACAAGCCTACATTTTTTTTTCTGTCTTTAATGACCTACAACAGCTTGAACAGCACCCTATCCATATTGCTGACTGTCTTGGACAGAGTGTCAACATACAACTAATCCTTCTGTTTACGCTGTTAATCTTTTTGCTCCTCTGATCACAACCTTATCACCTTAACCTGTCTTTGCATTTCCATGGATAGGTATTTGCTTCCATATCTGAGAGCAATCTGAGTGTGCTTTGCGCATTATGGAAGTTATTCTCTCGGGCATGGAAGCATAGTTCCTTTCTCTAATCCTGTGACTAATGAAAAAAAAAAATGGTTCAATCAGACTTGTTCTAATGCTGTCCACAACAAGGAGAGGATCTACAAAAGGTACCAGAGTCAACTCATCCCTGACTCTCAGCTATTTTATATTTCTGCCCGTAATAGTGCTAAGTATGTTCTTCGCTCTGCTAAAAATAATTTCATTCGTACTAAATGCCCTGAATTATCCATCTTAAATTTTTCCTGCTACTTCTAGCACCTTACCAATATCCTTTCTAACAACGTTACATCATCATCCTTCCCTCTTCCACTCTGATGGTTCTGTAGCTGTTCATTCAACTGATAAAGCAGACCTCATCACTCTGAATTTCTCCCTCTGTTCCACCTTAGACGATTCTGGTGCTACTGCTGTCACTTCCCCACTCTGACTTCCTCATGGCTGACACTAAATTTTTTTCTATTATTGTAGTTTCTACCATCACTGGCTTCAGTATTAACAAGGCATATGGCCCTGATGAGGACTCTCCTTTTGTCCTCAAGAATTGTGTGTCTGTTCTTACACCCTGCCTAGGTAAAATCTTTTGCTTTTGTCTGCTAACTTGTACCATTCCTTCTTGCTAGAAGTTTGCTCTCACTCAGCTTGTCTGAAAGAGAGATGACCTTTCTATGCTCTCTGACTATTGCCTGTTTGCATTAACATCCAATACTTCAATTGTTTAAAAACTGATTCTTAAAAAAGGAAGAAAAAACACCTTTCCTAAGACAACCTTCTTACAGACTGTGAGTATGGATATCACCAGGGTTGTTCCACTGGTGATCTTCTCAACTTCTTTTCAGACTTCTGGCCTTTCGTTCCTTTTTCCTTGCATAAAAAAAAAAAAAAAGCCTCCTTTCGGGGCTCTGGAAAAGATTTGTCATTGCAATTAGCATTTCAAAGGCTTTCAATCGGGTTTGGCATATATCTTCAGTTTCCAAACTAGTCTTTTAGGGTATCTATCTTTCTATCTATGCCCTCATGCCTAGTTTCATTTCTGGTCATTCTTTAGTTGCTGTTATAGATCGCCACCACTCTTCTTCTAGAGCTATCAATAGTGGTATTCCTCGGGGCTCTTTCCTATCATCAGCTCTTCCTTGTACTCATGAATGACTTTCTAAGCTGTACATCTGGCCCTATTCATTCATGCATTGGTGATTCCACCTTCAACTTTCCTTTTGCCTCCCACAGTGTCCAGCTTCAGCAAACAAGAGATAAGGATATGGCACACCTAATATCTGAGTTGGCTTAAAGGTTATCTCTGACTGGGATAAAAATAAGCTTGTTGTTTTTAATGTATCAAAAAATTTCTAAAATTTTTCAACCCAGCAAAATATTCTGCCAGAGTATCCTGTTATTTTTTCACAGTTTCCAACTTGATCCTGCATCATCTTTAAACACAACAGCGGTTTCATTCTCTTGAGATTAATCTTAGAAAGATTATATTACCTGTCTTGTAAAGTAAAATCTGTTTTCGGGTCATTAAATGTGGTAAGCCGACTCATTGCATTTTTTACCCTTGCACAGTTTTTTACTTTTTATTTTATTTTTTTTACTTTGTTCACTGGTTTTATTCGCTCCTGTGTAGAGTACAACTCTTCTCAACAAGGTGGAAGCAATGGCTTTTTGTCTCATTAACTCTCCTCCTCTTACTGGCTCCATTAAGCCTCTGTGTCTTAGCTGCACTGTTGCCTCTTTATCTCTTTTCTGTCATTATTTCAATGGTCACTGCTCCTCTTGACTGTCTGTGTGCAGCCCTCAATACTACAGAGGGTGCAAAGCACCCTTCTAGCAACAAACTTTCATCTATTTTCTGTCCAACTCTAAGATGCAAGAGGCAGCCGTTACTCCCAGTCTTTCATATATGCAACATACTAACTCTGGAACTGTTTCCCTCCGTCTGTATTTCCTATTGCCTATGATCTCTAGAGTTTCAAACGCAGTGTGTCCCGGCTTCTCAAAATTAACGGATCTTGAATTTGGTACTTTGTTATGTTTTTTACCTGGATGGAAGAATCTTTTGGTCTTCTGGCCTGTGAGTCCTTCTTCCTTGCATAAAAAATCTTACCGGTAGTTTGCCTGCACTGCATGTCTTGGTGGTGATCCCTGTATTTTGTCTGATTATCATCTCATTTTACTTACATGTAACCCTAGCAATGGCTTCTAAGATAGATGCAAGTGTCACTGGTGGTGTGGTGGTGTCAAGCGTAAGCAGCAGTCTTTTCCAGTGCAGGGAAACCTCCTTGATCATGGTTAATTAGTCTGGCAAACAACAGTAATGATGAAAACCCACATTAACCAAATGAAGTAATAACTGGGAGTAAATGTTAATTGGCTCAGGACCCACAAGTTTACACTCACTTTTTGACGTAATACCCGAATAATAACCCTTCAAAGACTGGAAGGACTGGATCACCAGTGTTTACACCAATTCTACCACTCTCGGTCATGAACCAGACAACCCGTTTCTCTCATATTTCTCCTTAGTGAGGCAGCATTATCAATGTATTTTGTGTCTGAATGCGAAATTCTCACAATAACCATTCCTAACCATCAGTCTCTATTCCAGTGAATATAAATCTTCTTATCACATTTCTCATTCTTTTAGTTAAGTTGACCCTTAACACGCCCTGTACCGACTATTTTATTACAAAACCCACCCCCCAAAACCCGACAAATTTTCAGCTTCCCTTTTTTGTGGCTCAAACCTTCGCTTTTAATGAGAAACATCGAAAATTCATAGAGAAAGCACTCACACAAGGTTAAAACTGCCCTAAACAGGAGAGCTACCTGGCACCACTTTCTGTGAAGATGCGCTCCATAAAGAACGCACTCTGTGAGAGTGAAACTTAACCAATACCACTCAGAATTGGTAGCCATTTATTTATTTTGTACGAATTTATATGTAGTACAAGAGTAGAATGGTTTTTGCGCAATAATATAGGCAACATAAGCATTGTTCACTCACCAAACACAACATTCCGCACCTACATTGGCAAAATTACCTCATCACTTCTTCTCGTTACTAACTCTGGCGCCATGTAATCTTTCTTCTCCACATCGGGAATCACTTTCGCCTTGAATGTCGTCGTTGGAGAGACCGTGATGCTACATGTCTTTACTGGCCAGGTCACTGCTAAAAGGTGAGTTGCGAGAAAATGGCGCACCCCCCAAAGAGGGGGGGGTACACATGGTCGGGCAGTGTCACCGCCTGGCTGTGGGTAGAGTAAGGTCTCCCAGATATACCTACCAAAAATCTCCCACGAAACTTGAAAACTGCAAAAGACGGACCATTCAATTACAGAAAGTACGATGCACATTGTGGGGAATGAGCGTGAGAAAAAAGTTGCGATGTGCATCGTACATCGTGGGGATGGGGCGTGTTAAATACTATATGATCCTTTCACTATGTTTTTAATTACTCTTAATATAACACCTTTGTCAGCGAGGTACGAGTGATGCCAGTCAAATCAGAAAGCACTGAAATGTCACCTAACATCCCGAGGATGCCTTGAGTATATTAATTACGAACGAGCACAAAGCCCTCGTGAGTTTCATCAAGTAGTGGGATTTTCTCACATATGATTGGCCCGACCCAGCTCGGCCCAACCCAGCCCGGCCCTACCTGGCCCAACCGTAATGCTTTTGAGAAGTATATATCTCAGTAACCAGAGGGCTGATCGCTGCGTGGTGTGCACCAAATGATAGCCCAATTCTTTAAATTTTGCTATTGACAGGTTTCACCAAACCAAGGCAGTGCACTTGGCGCTTAACACCCACCTAGTGCAGCATGTCAAAAAACTTCAAAACAGGACCACAAGCCAGAAAGTTTGTTGTAAAGGCATGAAACTTGGTAGGTAGATAGCCATCAATATATTTTAGGCATCCTCGGGGTGAAAAGCGACATTGCAACGCTTTCTGATTTAATTAAATGACTTCACTCATACCTCGCTGACAAAGGCATTTTGCTCTTGACCATCTACCTACTAAGTTTCATGCCTGTACGGCAATCTGTCTAGCCTGTAGCCCTCTTTTGTAGATTTTTGACATGCTGCACTTGGCATGTCACGTGTGATGAAACCTGTCAAAAACAAATCTTTAAGCCTTAGGTTATCTTATGGTGAAAACCACACAATGATTGGCCCTGTGGTTGCTGAGGTGAAAGCTTCTCAAAAGTGTTACAGTCAGACTGGGCCGGGTTGGGCCAGTCTGACTTGGGCAGCTCACATGGGAGAAAACGCCACTACTTGACGAGAGACTTGCGAGGAGTTCGCATTCGCTCGTAATTACAGTCAAATTAAAAGGTTATTTTGTCACTAGTATCTATTGAGACACTTATGAGTGTGAGTACATAAAGTGCTATTACGTTATTGGGTTGCTTGCATGTGGAAGCCATTCGCCACGAGGCACGCCGTTATCACCATAACCGATACATAACTACCCAGTGAGCAACTGCACTGGCTGCCCCTATACTCCTATAGTTTTTCACTCATCTGTCTTGCCTCAATGGTAAATAAACTGCTATTTTGGGGGTTTAATACAGTATTACATTATTATTATACTAAAAACAAACGCAATAAAGATGCCATCTATCTATCTATCTAATGCCAGACGCCACAATCCGGCACAGGGTGGCCACATATATAACATATAACATATAACTATAAAAAGCTGGATCGTGTGTTCCAGTGTATTTGTGTGGCACATATTGTACTGGTTCGTGATCTGCTTATTATATAAAGAATTAAAGGGAAAAAATTAAGAAATTCCGTGCAGACAGTGATTCAATTTAGCAAATGAACATTACAAGAAGTAAGAAAA
>JAGKTI010033385.1:0-11688 GCA_018397915.1 Birgus latro | reverse complement strand
GAACCACTTTTCTCTGGACGGGCGAATGTCAGAAAGCGTTTGAACATTTGAAATCTTGCCTTACTAATGCCCCTGTTCTAGTTGGAGCTAAAGTAGATCAACCCTTTATTCTTACTACAGATACAAGTAACACCCATGTTGGGGGAGTTCTTAGTCAAGTACAAACTGATGGTGCTAATAAGCCAATTGGATATTTCTCAAAAAAACTAACCCCTTGCGAGTCTCGCTATTCAACTACCGATAAAGAGGCTCTAGCAGTAGTTCTTGCATGTCGAAATTATCACCATTATCTATGGGGAACGCGGTTCACAGTGGTCACGGATCACCAACCACTGACCAGTATTTTCAAGCGCAGGACTAAATCTCCAAGAATGAACCGCTGGATTTTGGAAATGAGAGAGTACAATTATGAGATTCAGTATCTCAAAGGCAAAGATAATTTCGTTGCGGATCAGTTATCACGCCCAGTTCGTGTGGTGGTCCGATCGCCTGAAGCCACCTGGCTTGGGTTGAGTCAAGAACAGATGAGAGATCGCCAGAGAGTAGAACCAGTTTGGGCAGAACTTGCACAATATTTAGAAGGGGGTAAGCTCCCCACCAAAAGATTGCCAAAGAACACCCTAGATCAATTTGCCCTGGTCGAGGAAATATTGTATTATGTACGTGCAAAGGCAGATGGTAGTCTTCACTATAGTTTAATAGTTCCACGATCGTTAGTAGTTCAAGCATTGCAACATGCCCACGAGTTAACAGGACACCTAGGGCAGAAGAAAACTATTAAGAAAGCAGAAGAACTGTATTACTGGCAAAACTTGAAGGTTGAAGTAACTGAATATGTCAAAAAGTGTGTAACTTGTCAAAGGTTTAAGCAGAATACTGGGTTACAGCAACAATGGAAAGAATTGCCCCCAGTGAGTAAACCACTGGAGAGGATTGGTGTAGATATCACAGACATGGTTGCTGGGACCCAGGGTTATCGTTATGTACTTACTGTAGTGGACCATTATAGTCGTTTTGTCAGATTTTTCCCCCTTACAAGTAAACAGACTACACAAATCACAGACAAGCTAGGGCAGTATGTGGCAGATTATGGCACTCCCCGTGGAATTGTTCTGGATAACGGAGGAGAGTTCACCAGTCAAGAGTTCCAGCGATTTTGCCAGCGACACCAAATCACGTTATATTATACGACCCCTTATCATCCCCAAGGAAACGGAGTGACTGAGAGGATGCACAGGACCCTGAAATCCGTCCTCTCCGCTTTATGTCAGGGCCACCCTCTACGATGGCCCCAGTTGCTCCAAGCGTGTCAAATTGCAATGAACCAGGCGGTGCATACTTCAACGGGTCAGCAGCCGTACTTCGCCTTCTTTTCTCGACATCCTCCCAGACTAGTCAGTGCGTCATTACCTTCAGTCGATGGCGAGGAAGACGAGATCACCACAGCTCATGCCCTTATACGGGACACTCACAGGAAAATGTCGAGAAGATACAGGGATGTAGCCAACAGAAGGCGGAAAAATCAAGTAGTGGAAAATGGTTCTCTAGTGTGGGTCAAGAAAGAAACAGTGATTCCTGGCACGTGTCGCAAGCTTAACGTAAAGTGGGATGGTCCGTATCGAGTGGTGGAAGTGTTAAGAGAAGGTAGCGGGTATGTAGTGGAAAATGTATTCACAGGTAAAGTGTTGCAAAGAGCTGCCGGACAAGTAAAACCCTATTATGGTGGGGAAGAGTGGCTGTTAGAACCCCTGGATGAAGCGTTCATACCTGATCCAGAGGGTGAGCAATTACCACCACGTGAAAGACGACCTCCACGTAGACTAATCGAGGAATGCTAAGTGCCGTGTACAGATGATGTGTTAATTTTTTTTTTATGTTTGGGGAATGATGTAGAGTGTTGTAAAGTCTTTGATGGTTATGGTAATATTTAGTCAAGTGTTGGATAGGGAAGTGTGTGCGGGTCGGACCGTCTGACTATTGACTGTGTAGTTTGTGAGTTCAGGGAGAATTTAATCTCGTGTTTGTAGTTAATCGGAGTGTGTCATGGGCGTAGCCCAGTTCAGTGGGAAAATTAAGGTGCTTTATTTCGAGGGAAACTGCAGTACTCCCTCAATCTACAGTCAGCACGGCTTGTGGTGTAACAGATACTTCAGGACCTGACAGGCGCTCGTCAGTTACTGGGTGGAGAGCTGGAAGCGCAAGGTAGTATGAATGGGGGGAGTGTAAATGGGGAAGTGGGTTGTATGTGTGTGAAACACCCCTGGGACGATCCTAGCAGCGAGAGTACAGGTTTGTCCAGGTGAGACAACTATGTTAGCATCCAAGCAGGAGGCTGGCTGGGGCACAATTTCCACTGAATTTTCTGGAGTTCATTGGTGACAGAGAAGCGACCCCCTGGGGTAAGCAATTTAATGCGTGGACCGACAGGTGCCACTTTTAGGGAGTATCAGATAGTGAGAGCACTGTCTTAATTTGGTGTTCATAGAGTAAATTCACAGCCAAGTTGGGTAAGTCTGTCCCGTCCGCACACAGGTCTCTAGGAAATGTAGTAGAATGTATTGTGTGAAGACATATGATGTTTAAATTTTTTTCTGTAAAGGGTAGACCCGTGTAATGCCATTTTTTTTACATATAAGATAAGTAGTATATGAGTAATTTAAGTTAGTATAAGTATAGGTTAAGTATATAATATGTGATTTACATTAGGTTATGTAAGTGATAAGTGTATATTCTGGACCGTGTTGAAAAGTAAAGTGTGAAGTGGACTTTGTAAATCGTATTTTGGGCTTGATTTTACTAGTGAAAGTAACTGGACAGGACGGGTAGGCATCTGGCCTCAGTTGAACCGCATAGAGAGTTAATTTGGTGCTTATATTGGCGAGTAGTCATATTTATGCCTAGAATTCAGAATTTTTGTACTTAGGCTAGTGTAGCCGTATTGTTCTACTGAATAACGTTGTTTAAGAACTTAAATAAAGCCAGACTATTGATGAATGTCATAGATGACCGCGAAAATTAATTCATTTAGTATAGACATCAGTGATTGCATCATGTGTTGGCGCGGCGAACTAAACAGAGAGAAAGTGTATCAAACCGTGATTTCAGGCATCGTATGTTCAATTGTTAAACCTATTCTATTGCCACAAAATTTAACTCATCATAAGTCATATTTTTATAAGTAGAGTAATGCGTACGTGTTTATTGCAAATTCTGGTGCGATGTTATAACCTGGTGACAGTAACGTAACTGTTTGTAGTTAGAGCCAGACAGTGCGATCGGAGCGGATGTTCGCGGGCATGAGCTCTCGCGTGCCCAGGGAGCGACACTCTCGAGAAAGACTTCATTGGGTGTGGACGCTCGTGTTTCGGGTAAAGCTCCGTATTTACAGTATTTTTCTCTTATACGTCATCATAGTCAGTTGTTGATATAACCATAATTAAAGTAAGATAGCTGAACATATTAAAACCCCTGACTCTCGAGAAAGACTTCATTGGGTGTGGACGCTCGTGTTTCGGAGCCGGCAAATGGCGTCGGGTCATGGAATCTGCGCAGGCCATTGTTTGAGAGTCACAAGTCCAGTGCCCGAAAGCCCTTTACACTAATTTACACTTAGTCTATTTCCAATGCACAGTATAGTCAAAGTCGGTTGGTCCACTTAGTAAGCTAATTTCTTATCAAACAAATGTAATATGTTGGTTAAAGGTGTGTGAGAAGGCGGAAAAGTGTATTGTCCCGCCGTGTGCAGTGCTGTGAGCACTGAGTTCAATAGTGTAATAATTTTGATTAAGTATATTTTTCCTGGATATGTCATGTGGTGTAACCCAGGTAAAATAAGGTTGATTCCTTTAGAACTGAAGTAAACCGTTGTAACTGGGTCTTGCCACGAGTCCTTGTGCGACCGTGCGTGGAGTAGTTTATGGGAGTTACCCCTGTTGTAAAGGTTTTCTATGATGCAGTCGGGAGAAGCTTTTGAACTGTGTGGAATAGATCTTGCATTCTGTCAACTATTCTGTCGTAATGGAGACAAGTGATTCATTAAGATCTAGTAATTAAATCTGGTTTGAAACTATATCATTGCTGTGTAATTAAGGACATTAATATAGATAAGTAGATAATAGACAAGTGTGTTTGGTTATAATCCTATGGGGTAGTACAAGTAAAACGGGATGGCCCACAAAGCATGTTCATCTAAAGAACCACGCTCTCCTCTAAAATGATCACGTTACCATGTTATTGACATAGGCCTTGTCCCTCTTCCATCGAATGGGACTAAACCATAAATAACATTAATTCTTTTTTTTTCCCGGCAACTGCTGGGTGGTGGCAGCGATACCAAATAATTTTAATTATTAATGAGGCCTTATTCTTGATATCCTATGGGCAATGTAAATTCTCGCCCCTACACTGGCGGCAAACGCAGTGTGATTAGGTAATTTAATTTCCCTATAATGTCCATAGGTCACGGCATTACACAGTGACCGGAATACCTATGATGCCTACAATATGCTTCGAACCCTTTTGCCTATTGCCTATCCTCCTTCGTTCAGATGCAACACTCTGATTTTGTGTGACCAGGTTTTGTGCAATAATAACAGAGTGTTAATTGAGTTCAACCTACGAGGTGCTCTTTCATTTGCATGTCTTTGTGTTGATCGATGTCTACTTGGACTTCGGTCCGACTTTTCTACCACCCAGTTACCTGGTGTGCGAGAACGAGTCCTTAGCTAACCTGCCTGTGTGTTTGTTTCTAAACTGGACGAGATTTTCATGGTCCTGGACTTGACTTATTTATCCCTGCTACTATTTCTGGCACTTTGATCCCTGTCCTGTTGGCCTGTGATGTGTCAGTCACGCCAGCTTTACTTCAATTTAATTCCTACTAATAAATGAAATCAAGTAAACACATCCCTGGGTTGTAATGGATGGTTTTGGCTATTTTTAGCACCCTGTCAGAAAACTGACATAGGGCTGATATGTAGCCAGTGATGTCAATGATATGCACTGGTGACATTCACCATCCTCTGTGACCCAGTCTGAGTTTTCTAGGCTAGCTAACAAGGTTTTCATAATAATGGAAATATCTACTGCTATTTCCCCTAGATCTGAGCCTGTGTGTGCTTACCGAAGAAGGTCTACAATTCTGTGTAATTCTGGGGTTATCCCATCAAGAAAAGTCTTGCCTCCTGAGAATTTCCCTAGAAATTCTGTCTTAAATTGCTCATGTGTTGTTGCTCTCAACAGCTTGTCTGACCTGAGCAAATTGCCTGGGCATCGTTCTTGGTTTATTCTAGCTGAAAAACAGTTATTTTCCCTTTCTCGTCTGTAATGTGTCTCCTAACGAAATACTGCTGACACTGTTCAATAAGTGTGTTTATGATGATACTGTCTTTTTCCGCACCTGCCAATTTTGGAAGTTCATTGTTTTCATGACAAATACACACTGGGAATGGAGATTACTGGGATTTTGTGGAGAAGGCACTGCACTAGTGCTTGCTGCATCTGTATTAGCCATCTTAACAGTTATTGTCTTGCAATCATCATTTACAGGCAATTTATGTTTTTCCTGACCTTAACCCCACTGTGGCTGAGGGTGTGGAATTTTCCATGCACCACAGGCCGTCTGGGGGACCATTTTCTGAAATATCTAAAATTGATTTTTTCCCCCTTGCTATTTTGAAGAGAAAGTTCAGACGCACCTAACAGTGCAAATCCCAGCTTCCTTAACCCATTTTGTGGCTTGCAATGGAAAGCGAAAGTTGCAGAAAAATTGGCAACTGATATCGCCGCGAAGAGGTGGTGCGACAGTGCACCTTCCCAGGTGTTGTTATTTTTTGTTTTTATTCCCAAAACATTGTGAATGGTGCTGAAATGTTGCGTATATAGGAGATATGGTGATATCGAATGATTTCAGTACATAATATGTTAGGAATGGCTGGGGAAAAAATAAGAATATTTTTTCACCATTTTGATATAAAATATGCTTATGGCAGTTTAGAGTTTTTTACGTTATTGTTGCGCCCATGCTTGGAAAAGGGAGTGAAAGGGTTGAATTTTCAGTCCTAAATGAGAAAACTGCATATCCTCCGAGGCTTGGCTCTTCCACAGATGAAAGTGGAGGGTCAGATCCGATTAGCAATATGGAAGTTGTGTCGCAACCTCTAGATCCCACACGATGTGCATGGCTAAAACTATAATCGTAATGCAGTTTCAAAACTACGAATAAGCCTAATTTTTACGAAGACGGAGACAAAGCGAATAAAATACGTTTACAGACGAGGGAAAGCATTTTTTTTCCATAATAACACGTTCGCCTTCATCATTTTACCTTGTTACACTCACAATATATGTTGTTGTCTTGTAAACTGGGTGGTTGTGTGTGTTTTGCAAGGGAGGAAAAAGGTTATATTTTCTGTCTGGCTTGAGATAATGGGTTTAACAATGTGTTTTTAGGCATGGCAACGAGTGAAAAAATCATGCATCCACTCCTCACGGCAGCAGGTGGTGAAATGAGAGTCAGAGAGAGGATGCGTGAGAGGGTGAACTGAACGTCAGTCTCATGTCCCAGATGTTCGTTCACTTTCCAAAGTTCTCACAGTTCTCTATAAGTCGCACTGCATCAAATGATCCAAAGCATTACAAGAAACCTGAGCAAATAGGTGAAGATACCAAGAAAAAATGCATTTTTCACTTTTTATGTCTTTTTTGTTTGTGCCTGTATTAGTTCATAATCATAAACAGGTGGTTTTGTGTGTTTTGCAAAAGAGGACAAAGATGACATTTTCTGCCTGGGTCGAGATAATGGGTGTAGTTGTACTTGTTTAGGCATGACAGGTAGTGATAAAATTGAAAATCCACTCATCAAGGCAGAAGGCTATGAACTGCTTGACAGTTTATATGGGAGCGTAGTGTAGGTTAGTCTGAAGACATTCAGAACGTTCATTCACTTCCTCAAAATTTTTCCAGTTTTTTATAGGCCACGCTCAAACGACACCAGCGGCCGTTTATCGGCTAATCGTCATTTGACGCCAGCGACCACGGAGAGGTTAATACTCTTTGGTCTAAGTTATAGTAAAGTAGAGGTAAATTTTTATAAAGTTCACTATCTACATCTGAAAATTCTGACCAAGTGTCATCATCATTTACTTCAGCGTATGTTGCATCTGTTTGCTGTTCTTTATCTAGTGTATGTTTTATTTCCTGAGTTTGGTTTTCTGCTTTTTCTTCTGTATTTGATGGTGCTTTGGAATTTATATTTTGTTGATCGTTTTCTGGTGTGTGTGTGTGTGTGTTTTTAATGTGTTCGGCTCTGGGCATAGGCTTCACAGCCTGCTATCAAGGCCCAGCAGTCCTCCTACATACCATACACCTCTACATGTCACCAATTCGGCGCTAACACCCACCCTCCATATTGAATACATGCTAGGGCTGTCTCATACAGGACTGGCGTACTGGTATTAGCGGAAGTATTTTGACGACATGTCGGCGGGTCTTTTGGTACATCAGTAAAGCCTGATTTAATGAAATTCAAATCCTTAAACTGTTCCCTGCCCCAACAGGGATTTGAACCTGGGTCCGTTAGGACTACAGGCCACCTCTTTACCGATTGAGCCACCGCCTCTGTGTCATGGTATTTGTCAATGTTAATGTTGATCCTTCAGGCGCTAATAATGGAACTCTACTTAGCATTATGGAATTACACACTAAATCATATTTTACCTTCCTCTTGATTGCTTATAAAATTAAAATGATAAAACACATACGTCAGTGTAATTTGTGTAATTGTCTCACTGTGTAGTTTCTAATACTTATGATGAATATATAATTGCTTGGTTCTTCAACTAAGTGTTAGTATTTTATAGATAGTTATGTAAGTGGTGAATTGTTAACTAATACAACCTTGGTTAGAATAAATCAGCTCACAAGAACAGCAGTGGAGATACAGTCGTGGTGTGACGAAAGAGATGTTGTTTATTGTTGATTACATCTGGGGTCAAGAAACTCGCTCTAATTACACACTTCACTAGTAGGGTCTAGTTGAGGTAGGTCAGGATCCTGCTGTGTCTTTGTCAACACTCAATGTCGTCACTGGGGTAGGCAGACAGGCTGGCAGCCAGGCAGGTGCAGGATGGCAGGCTGATGCAGGATGGCAGGCTGGTGCAGGATGGCAGGATTGTGCAGGATGGTGTTGTCAAACACGTGGGCTGACTGGCGTGTTATGATGATTTTAGCAAACACTGTTGAGCCGCTGCCTTATTCTGGTAGTTGTGGTGGTGAAGATGGTGGTGGGGGTTGTGATGAAGGGTGGTGGAGGTATGGAGTAATCAGCAGTGTTGATATCTCACCATGCTGGGTCAAACTGCTAGTGCACTTCCTCTTTCATCACTCTTCCTTGTTATTGTTTGTAGTTTCTCACCTCTTTGTTCACTTATTTTCTTCTTAACTTGTAGTGCTTGATTTTCCTTAGTCGTTACGATTAATTTGTAGGCCTGTAGATTGTTGATAGACGTAATTTATCGCTGCTATTGTTTCACGTAAATTGTGGAGTTGAGGTGGTTAGGAGCGATACTTGCTTGTTTGTTTGACTGCTGTTGAGACGTTAATCGGCTTCGTTTACAGCTCGCCACCACTCTTAGTGAACATACTGAGATAGATATCGTAGCTTACCATTGCAGCGGCTCAGGAAAGCAGTCTGCTGCATATATCGACAAACGTATAAACTAATCGATGAGAGTTGTATAAACTCTTTTATCGTAGTTGGGTTCGTTGTTACCGCTGCCATCAATCTTCATAGTTTGGTCGTAGGTACTTGTAGGGAAATAGGAAAGTCGATTATGGATCATTAACAGCAGCTAGAATAAAGTCGTGAGACATGTTATCAACGAGATGAGTTACAGCACTCTTGGGTTACAGAGTTATAATGAATAGTGATTTACAGCGTAACTCAGCGTGACAGTCAGTCTCCTAACGATCCTAATGTCGAGCCTTCTTTTTCAAGCCCTTCTTTCCCCTTTTCTCCTTACTCTGTCCTAATTGTTCTCTCGGGCATTACCTAACCCTTTTTGATCCAAGGGCTTCTCTCCGACGTTATATACATGTTGGAGAGGGAGTTGGAGAGGTAGTAGTGTCTGAAAGGTATCCTGTTCACGTAGACTTCCACATGTTTAAATACATCATGAAATTCGTGGTCTGTCTGGACTACGAGGATGTTAAAACTTCTTGATGATCTGGGACAACAAGATTGTGTATAGACATTATGTGAATTGACACTCCTAGTGAGAAACTGTGTACGTCTCTCTCAGACACTACATCCTTTACATTGTGTTTATGAGATATGCTAATGCCTATATAATATGTACACACCTCCCCTCTCACTGGCCCTCCTTCGATAAGGGTAGGCTATATTTTTACCATCTAATCCGTCTCTCTAGACTTTCTGTTGTCCTCCTGCTAAATCCACTTGTAGTGGGCTCCTTCCTGTGCTGGCATTAATGGGAAGGAGATTGCTGACCTGGTAACATGGTCTACACTTTCCTCCTGGATGATCACACCTTTTTCCCCTGACCTGGTTGTGCATTAGAGGGTATTTGGAGGGGCTTGCTAGCCCTTACAGGCTACCCTTGATCCACACTAACAACCGCCCTCCTAAGTGTTTGTTAACCCTTAATCCGTGGGGTTGTCAGAGGCGCGCCGTGCCCATCTCGCAGGGATATTTGCACTCCGGCTGACTTTTTTAAAAATTTTGCCAAAAATCAGTTATTAGTCCTAGAGCATTATAATTGTATATGCCTATGACACATACCTTCAGCTTTCTCCTGGGTGTTCTTCTAGCACTCGTCGACTACAGTAGGACTTGTGGAGACTTCTGAAGTTGGGTAACTAAGTCTCCACTTTACACTTCCCGACTTCCCGTAATATGAATACCTCTGCCAGATATTGACACTAGACACATTATTCAATGATTTCCAAGTAGTTTGGAATCCATACTCCAAAAAACAAAACACTGTGAAAGCAATGTAAAATACGAGCGCGTACGAGCCTCCCACTTGCACTATTTCGCCGCTGGTATTCAGTCATTTCTTACTCATATACACACTCACACTTTATTATTTCTAGTACTTTATTACACTTATATATATCTACAGTCCTTTACCACTTCCCACACGATGTTTAGTAGGGGTAGAGGTCACAGGGATTTTTATAATGGGTGCAAAATTGGCTGAAATGGAGGGGCGCAACTGTGACGTGATTTCACTGTGGACGAGAGTGAACTGAATGTACAGTTGCGGAAAGGAGTTTCTACACCCCCTCTACTACTTCCCCACCCTACCCCCTGACCAAATGTGGCAGCGTGGCAGTAGTAGTGTAAGTTTCTATGAATGAATGGGCCTCGTCCTGTTACGTGGGACGGGAGTGGTGATAGAGTTCTGTAAATTGCTGATGTTAATAGTTTGCAGTATGGCCTTAAAAACAATAATCCTATGTACAGCGAATGCTAATACAAAAGGCTTAAAATAATATAACTTCACAAATCGATTCTCTATGTTTAGTATTACATTCTGTGCAGACAGTAACCATCATACATCAGCCAACCTTATTACACCAACGTAGAGTATGGTGAAATCGATCTGCTTCTTTGTGCAAGCGATGCGAAATGTCCATGCACAACACGTATGAAAACCGATTATAAGTTTGATGTAAAATATATGGCCAAATTACAAGTTACAACCAGCCCAGACATTGATTCCCTCTATTGCGGTGGACGTGACGTCACTAAAGTTCAGAAGCACACAGCGAAAATGAAACCAATACTGCTTTGCTAAGCCTCTCACTGTTACACCTTTTGCCAATACTATTTTTGGCTAAATTATATATTGTTCAGTGTCTCATGTAGATAAATGCTCAATATGCTATGCATGTGAGGATATTCGATACTGTAACATTCAGTACATACGAGTATAAACTGTGATGCGTGAAACCTGCTTCACCATTCTCGAAGCATTGTGACCTTCGACTGCTAGTGCTCTGACCAAAAGGAGATGATAACGTGTGTGTTTGCTTTGCATCACTCCTTTGTTTCACTGTCATCATTTATTATTATTATTATTGTTATTATTATTATTCTTATTATTATTATTATTATTATTTCGTTTCTTTTAATAGATGATGCTGGCTACGTAATGTCGGAGATTTGACACATGTAAGATTTGCGTCTGGTACATTGCTTAGCGACTTCAATGAACATGATATTAAATGCTAGAATCATCAGTGGTATGTAATTTAATGCAATAGACACTACAAAAGCCATCTGCTCTTATGTTAACAATTTCTGATAAGATTATCGACGATCATGGTTTAAGTGGTGGTGATAGTGTGCTGAAGATACCGGGGAGGCCTGTGAGTGTGTGTGTGTGTGTGTGTGTGTGTGTGTGTGTGTGTGTGTGTGTCTGTGTGTGTGTGCGCAAGCGCGCTTTATTTATTTTATACAGTAATAATTATATTTTGCCTTTACTATCATTTGGCAGTATATATTGCATTCAACTAACAATCGGTTTTCATAAAATATAAGTGTCGTGCATGACACCACACTTAAAGATGAACCATGGACATTTCGCATCGCTTGCACAAAGAAGCAGATCGAATGCACCAGACTCTACGATGGTGTAGTAAGGTTGGCTGATGTATGATTGT
>JAGKTI010033384.1:0-11689 GCA_018397915.1 Birgus latro | reverse complement strand
CAACAAGGGACTCAAAACTGACCCCTGATGCACACCAACATTCACGGAAAACTCATCACTCAAAGCTCCATTCACTCTTACCTGGGTGCGAGCACCCATGTACATGGCCATAACCACCCTAACCAGCCACTCTTCCAACCCTAGCTTTCTCATTGCCCACTTCACCACCTCTCTAGGGACTCTGTCAAAGGCCTTTTCCAAATCAACAAAAACAAAATACAATTCCCTTTTCTTTCCAATACATTTTTCCTGAAGCTGTCGAACAATGAATATGGAATCAGTGGTCCCCCTGCCTGGCATAAACCCAAACTGTATCTCATCGATATTCACTCTTTCTCTAATCATACCTTCTAGAATTCTCTCGATTACTTTCATTATCTGATCTAAGAGCTTTATAACTCTGTAATTTCCCCTTTCCAGGGCAACACCCTTTCCCTTGTACACATTTACAATTACACTCCTCAGCCAATCATCTGGGACAACACACTCATATATAATCCTATTTATCAGGTCAGTGACTAAACTCACCCCAGTATCTCCTGAGGCCTTCAACATTTTGGCAGTCAACCCAGACACACCTGCCGCCTTCCCCACTCGCATCCTGCCTATTGCCTCACTCACAGTAGCAGCGTCAATCAAAGGCCAAGGGCCAAACACTGGATCAGTGGGCTCCAAACCTTCTCTATCCCAATCAAACTCCTCATTCAACAATCGGCTATAATGCTCTCTCCATGCATCTTTAATATCCTCACTGCTCACCACCACCCTTCCATCATCATTCTTCACACACTGCTCACCTACAATGTCCCGATTATCCCTCTTCACCTGATCTGCCACCCTAAAAATCATATTTTTCCTTTCTCCATGATTTAGATTATCAAGTAAAAGTCTCTGTGACTCAGACTTCGCCCAGTATACCTCTCTTCTAGCCCTGCGCTTGGCAGCCAAGTAATCCTCCCTGTTACCACCATTCTTCCATTCCCGGAAAAGCCTTCTTTTCTCCTTAACTGCAGCTTCTACACCCTCATCCCACCACCAAGTTACTTTATGTCTTGGTGGGCCTCTTGTCCAACTGCATATTGTATCGGTAACTCTCAAGAGGTTGTTCTTAAGGGCTCTATATTGTTCATTAACGCCTCTATCTACGGCTTCCTGTTCAGCTACCACTCTCCTCATCTCACTATAAAAGGCATCCCTTACTGACTGGTTTCCCAGCTTCCATATTTTCCTCCTAGGTACATATGTCCTCCTTCTCATCACTCGATCCTTAAGCACCATGTCACAAATCAACAGTTTGTGCTGCTGCACACATGTAAAATAACAATAAAGTAAATGTGTCTTGTGTTTTTTTTCCCTTAATCTTTATTTGTGCCACTGCTTTTTACTATATCAATATTCACCTAATGGAGTTTTTTTTTTTGTGCGATCAGACGCACAAGCCTACACACAGCAGAGGTGGACGAAACGGCTGTAAGACACCACTTGACACACTACAACTTAGACTCAGGTGTGGTTGACATAAAACGAGGAAGAGATGAACTCTAGTGAAGACAATGAAAGGCCAGAGCACACTGCACAGGAGAAGATGACCACCCACAAACTGTCCCACAGCCTGTCCACCATAACTGACATGGCAACAACTTTCGAGATATACACCGGGAGTATGCCTGAGGCTACCCAGATCCAATCCACCTTGAATGATCTGAAGTCTCAATTGAAGGCAGTCTACAACAGAAACCTACTGGAGTAGAGACAAGCCAGGATCACACGTTTTTTTAATGTGACAGAAAATGTGGCTGCTATTATGCAAGACTTAGACGTGACAGGAGAGGATGATGAAGGAGGAGTAGTGGACAGAGAGGAAGTGGAGTTGCTGGAGCCTGAATTCGACTCTGAAGGCTTCGGCTTAGGTGATAGGGCTTCCCCAGAGAGGCCCATGTCACCCAGTAACTAGCCCATCCACACTCAACACACCTTCACCTGCCACTCATGCCAATGTTTACTTTATTTCTGGTAAGGATTTTTGGTTTGCAGCTCTTTATAACAGTTCTAATGTTATTTCAGGTAAATGTTTATTGTGTTATGCTGTATAAGCAAAAAGTAAACACTCCATATTTAATTTTGGGTAGGGCCGGTATGGTGTTATAGGACTTTGGTATAGTAAGGTAGCTGTCCCACTGAATCGCCCATCTATTTTTCCCATAGGTTCTTAACTTCACACTTCATTGTTTCACGTTTCGCGACGTTTTGGTGGAACATCAAAACAGCGAAAAATGAGGACATACTGTACTGTATATTTTTTACCTCACAGAACTAGACCTCCTCCACAGCTTGAATAATAAGTAGTAATTATATGAAATTCAGTGAGCCATAGTTATGAAGTATTATTGAGTCTCCTTGGTTACTACTGTCATTGCTTAAACCCCCCAATACAATTACATTTGGCCACAAAATCAACTGCATGGTATTCAAGAGCTTTGTCAGACTGGAACAATTGGAACAAGTAGCAGCCGTGGCTCAGTGGGTTAGAGCGCTCAGCTCTGACCGTAGGGTCGGAGGATTGAATCCACCCAAGGGTCATTGGTAGATATCAGGAAGGGCATCCGGTCATAAAATGCTACACACTCCAATCCAAAAGTCCTCTATCCAGGGGCAATGCCTTAGCCCTTAGGGGATACCAGGCGTAAAACCAATTTTTTTTTTTTTGTGTCAGATTGGAACAAATGTGCTGTACAGAAGGCTTTCGATTGGTTTTGGGTCCCCCCAAAATGATTGAAGTTTGATTTATCTAAGATGGAATTGATAAACTTATAGAAAATAAATAAATGGGACTGGCATATCACCGACAAACCTACATCAGCATTTACACATACACTTATACCCATCCAAAATCATAACACAACAATACATTTGCTTATATTTAGTATATATTTACTTACTATTAGCAAGAAAAGCAAGGAATACTGGCTGCACTCACTTTAAAATAGAAATTATGAAGCTTGTGTGGTAGAGTGTTGGTTCTGAGGCAGTGGCTGAGTCACTGGTTTCGGGACAATTTGCTGTCACAACACTAACAAAAGAATTTGTCGTCATTAATGAAGACAGCTATGGGTGATACTAGAATATAATTCAAATATAGTTACAGTATTAAAGTACTGATTAATTAATAATAAGTATATTTATAGAATGACGGGGAATCATCCAGAGTGCGAATTGTACTGACAGGGAATCGTCCATGTTTTGACAGTGAACTGACTTGACGGCGAATTGTCTCAGAACCGAGTCACTGTTGCCAGCCACCACCGCCACCCTCGCTGCCATCACTCGCGCTCGCCCCAACCCCGCTTGAGTGAACACCTGCACACCTGCTTCCTTGTCCTTGTCCCAGTCACCATGGTCACTGCTGTTGATGCTTTCATTGCCCCCATTATCACGATCGAACATTTGAATGAGGGCGAACGTTTGAATGAGGGCAAGCTTCACCAAGTGGCCGGTAGGTGGCATGACAAATGAATAGATGAGCATCGAACTGTGCTCGCAACTTGGCCTGAGTGATCAAAGCATGACTTTTGAAATCCAAGCATGAATTTTGGACGAGTGTGCGAGTCTGATCGAGGTACGAAATATTGAAGTAAGATTAATCGGATATTGAGAGCCTTCTGTAGTGGGTAAGAGTGCACACTATCAATTGAAGGGTCAGGCATACAATCCCATGAAAATGGGTGCAATCACGATGGACTGTCAATCAGAGTGCTACACTGTTCATTTAAAGTCCTCTACATATGAACAAGCTTTATCTCCTCACAAACAGGGGAATGCATGGCATAAATTATCTTCATTATTCTCCTCCTCCTCCTCATCATCATCGAGACCTCTTTTCCCACTTAAGCCTGGGGGGGGGATGCCCAATTAAATAGGCCACTTTTCATTCATTCACCATTGAAGCCCCTGGAATCTTGACTCCACCTTTCGGGCATAACCATCCACACCGAGGAATATTAAAATTCAATTATTCAAATTTTATGATGAGTTCAAAAGAAAGAAAAGGTTATTAACATTTTATAGGTCACCTCTTCAGCCCACGGAAATCTTTCCTTTACTATTCCTCCCACGAAAAACGTGTTTAGGGCCACTCAGAAAAAATAGTATAGATGTCCTTGGCCTGAGGACAATATAATACTGGTATGAATGATGATTTATTTCACTGCTTCTTCTCACAATTCTACCACAGTCTACTCACCCAGCCACTCAGCAGACAAGGCATTACACGAAGCAGTCAGCTCAGCACAAAGGATGGCCATATCATTTAACTTCTCATTTGAAGTGTTGGGAGAACAGGCATCAATAATGGCATTACACACAAAGCTGTAGCGATTCCCAGCATCACCCAATTGCTTCAGTACTGCACTATCTACTTTCAATCTGAAAGTAAAAGAAGCAAATGTAGAAAATTAATGCTTTGTTCACTTAAAGTCACAAGAAACTTTATATACAGATACTGTGAAATCAAAAAGTATTTTTTTACTTTTGCATGTTTATTAATCCCCTCAGAAGCAAAAGCATATTTCACTTATGCTGTTTCACTTAAAGTAACATATTGCCTACACATATCATATACTTTATGTGAATACTGACTGTATTAAACCCAAAACAGACAATAAATATACTGTACTGTCCTTACTTTGGGTTCTTTATATATTCGTCCATAAACTGCAGGTTCCATCGGTATGTACCCTGGGCTGGTGTGATGCTTGCATAGAGGGCCTGTTTGATCTTGGGGTACATGGCTGAGAACAGTTCATAATGCTTTGACTGCAAACAAACAGAAACATATGCATAAAGCTTTATCCATTTACAACTACTGAAGTCCTCACTGTATGTCACTGATGTTCTAAAATTTTTCAACTTTTTCCAGACATTTGGTATTGCGAATAGGAGAAAATTGGAATATCAGTTTTGAAGACGGCAATTAACTGGTAGTTTTTCTGGACAGGTCTCCCTCATTTTATGATCATGTAAGTTTACTGCTAAATAGTATTACAGTAAATCATTTATGAAGGCTCCAACATGCTTACATGCCTTGGCTTTGGTAACCTAATGGCTGCTCTCTATGCTGCTTGATCTCTGACAACCATCCTATTCAGTTCCTTATCCCTGAGGTCAAACTCTATAGTCTCATTTCTTTTTCTTTTACATTTTTTTTTTTTTTTTGGGCCTCTACCCTTGAATTTGGCTCTCTATCTTGTTTTGTTTTTTCTAGGCAGGAACAATCTTACTGGCTTCTGGCCTTTGGTTCCTTCTTCCTTGCATTATTTATATTCACTCATTCATTCATCATCCAAACCCGCATTGCCCCATGAGGAGTGTAGGAGCCCGGGGCTAGGCAAGTAGGTCCTGACGTTTAAGATGAGAATGACCAGCCTCACTCATCCTTGAGTGGCATTACATGAGCAATAAACCCCAACCACCCCTTGGATATAAACCTTCACTGGTTCAATCCGACTGGAGCACCGTAATTACCCACTAAACCACCAGGTGCCAAAATTTGGTTATATGATTACCACCCAGTGCAGTAAATGGTTTCCTGGTGTGCAGGAAACCATTTGGCTTGTCACTCAGAGTAGAGTCACCAACAGGTAGAAGGAAGAGGAAAGAATGAAGGAAAGAATGACAAAGGAGGGAGTGTAAAGTCACCTGTAGGCAGAAGCACAAGGAAAGAATGAAGACAGAAGAGGATGGAAGGAAAGAAGGATGGAGGAGAAGAAAGAGCAGACACCCAAGAGTAAGCACTGCATCGAGTGAGTGGATGGTGAGTGCCCCCACCTACCACAAGCATCCCCACCTACCACTTAAAAAAAATAAATAAATAAAAATAAACTCAATATGCCCCATCTACCTCTACCTCTTTGCATCACAATACCAGTACCTTCAAGCCCCATCCTTCCTCTCAACTGTCTGACTGTAAGCTGAACACACTAACATGTGAAATGGGGATTCATTTCTGGAAATGGTCAACCATACGACATAAGTATAATAATAAGTTTCCAACTCATCTACACTAGTGAAAATTTCACTCTTCGCATTAACTCCAGCACCACATTACTGTTTGATCACAAACAGTTATGACTGCGATGGCTGTGGTGGCAAAGATGGCACAAGTGACTTAATGCAGGTTTCAGCTAAGATACAACATTGGGCATTAATCAACTGACAAATGACAGCAGGCTTGCATGCTGGTGTCTACTGAGGCTTTGTAGGGGATCATGGCAACCGTATATACAAAAATGGCAATCGTACACCAAAAAATGATGCTAAAGTCTTTAATACTACAAATGAATGATCACATAAATGTTGAATGTAAAACAAAGAAGACTTGTACTTTACTGTGGTATTAAACAACAAAATGTAGGAATATGGTTGCCTCATATACAAACCTTCAGAAAGGAGCATGAGGCATACAGTTCATATAGGTAAGCAAACACAACACGCTCTGGTGAGGTGCACTCAGACGGGCTGGCCTTCACTAGCCGACACAAACTCTCAAAGATTGCACATGTCTGCTCCTGGGACACTATTGGGGAAAAGGGAAAAATATTATTATATATCGTGCAGCATTTTTATTGTACAGGCTGTCTTTACTTAACATCAGGGATGTGTTCCAAAATATCTCAATTTTTTCTGTACAATTAGCAATTTAAACTGGGGAAGATGGTTTATTAACTTTTTAATATGGGTAACAACAGATCTTTACATGCATGTTTTCTCTTATTTTCTAAGGACTTTATGGCAAAAAATAACATAAAAAGTGACTTATAACTGACTTGATATATCATCATTATCATCCTACGGACCTCCTTTCCCACCCTTGGGCAGGGTGAGGAGTAGCAACGTCCAGATAGCCCTTATAAGTTCACCAAATTCAATGGGCCACACACCCATTCACTCATCATTCAAGCCCATGGAATCCTGCCTCCATCAGAAAGGCCAAAAAAATTTCACCAGGTTCTGTAGCTTCACACATACCAATCTGATAGAGTTAATCTGAACACTGTCATGTTAAAAAGGGGTGCCAAATCCATGGATATGCGCTTCTCTGCACAAAATTCATCCAGCCAGCTCAGTCCCTTGTCAGTCCCTTAGACTCACCAACTTCCATACCTCTCTTCTTCACACACATATCCACCATATCCCTCCACCTTCTTCTTGGCCTAACTTGCCTCCTCCCTCCATCAAATTCACTCAAATATACCTTTTCCACCACTCTATTGTCATCCACTCTCTCCACATGACCAAACCATCTCAGTACACTCTCTTCGATTCTGTCCACAGACTTCCTAACTCCACATCTTTCATGAATCACATTATTCCATATCCTATCCACTCTGCACTCCACATACAGTCCTCAACAATCCCATCTCCACTGCTCTTACTCTTGACTTTTCATTTTCATGACACACCATAGTCTCACATCCATATGTTAAAGTTGCCAATAACACTCCTTCATGTAAGCCTCATATTAACTTGGCAGGAAGGCTGTAATGAGATTTCTGAAGAGGAAGACAAGAAGGATGCAGTTTAAGTATATTCCTTCCCATACAAGGCTCTCTGTCACTCACCAAGAAGGCAGCAATGGTATTTTCTCAGCACACCAACTACATGCAGTAGCAGTGTGGGGCAGTACCAACCAGCTAGGCACCCTCTTTCTACCAGCTGGCTCTCAATCTCATTCACCTCCTTGATCATCTGCATGATATAAACACAATAAGTAACCCCTTCAGTCCATGATCTTATCAAATCCTTATTGTTACCAGATACTGTACAGTCAAGTCACCTAAGGCGTGGCTAATTGGCTCTGGACTGCGCCCATGCCATAGAAAACCATGTCATACAAATAACTAAACCTAGGGGGAAAATGGAATTTGTTCTGGATATTCGCCCAAAGTCCCCCTATTCGCCCCACTTTTCCCCATTTTTCCCCATTTTACACACGCCTACAATCAAACAATCAGTCAATGCATGTATTAAACACAAATTAAACACTAAACAATAAACAGCTTAAAGGGCATAAAATACTGTACATACCTGACTTTCGGCCTGCACCATAAGTATAGTTTATGCACGTGGTTCATTTTTTTGGGTCTGGCACCTTGCCACGCCCGCGCCATAGATATAGTTTATGCGCATGGTTCATTTTTTGGGGTCTGGCACCTTGCCTTGTCACAGAAAACCGTGCCATAGAAGCACGTACCATAGGCGACTTGAATTTAATTTAGCCTAGGGGGGCATCTCTGTATTGAAGGTGGTAAATAAAGGCCACACTTAACCCTTCCAGTTTAAAATACTTCTCCAGAGCCAAATAAGACTGTCTGGTGACTGCAGGGGGGAGGGAAAAAAAAAAAAAGCCATGGTACCAAAGAAGCTGCATAAAGGACAATAATTAATGAATATACAGGCATCTTCATCATCACTGTTTTCAGTTTTAACATCTGTCTTCCTTAAAGCATGGGTCACATAGGTTCACCTAACAGCTCCAACAAATTCTCAATGCTCTTTTGGGGGCTCCATTGGGCACAGAAGGGCCTAAGGCTATGCTACTGTAATCTAAATCATTTAATCCCTTGGCTGCAAATAGCATTCCGGAAGTGCCGATCGGTAGAATGCATCATTCATTCTGGAAGAGCTACGTGAAGAATTGTTAATTTGGGGGCATTTTTTGTGCCTAACGCATGCTTATACTTGATAAGTGGGTCACGAATTGTCAGTGTGCAGTGTAAACTTTGACTAAAGTGTTATCATGTTTGGTTGGGTATGAGTTGGTCAACACACGTGATGAAAACACAATTTTTAAAATCCAGTTTACCTGCACCACGGACATAGGAAATTTTTAGGGCTGCCGCAGCCTAGGGGGTAAAGACACAGACCATGATGCCAATTTAATTTAATTTTTGTTACCACTACACAATTTTATTCAGCTCTGGGAAGACTTTTCTGCCAGAAAATAAAAATACCAACCTGCAAAACATTTTAAATCATCATCATCATCATCTAACTGTTTTTCCCATCTATAATGCTAGGGGGTGTGACCTAAAACACTAAAAAAAAGAGAAAACGAGAAAACATGAAAGTGGGAAATTTATCAACCGCACATCCACTGAAATGGGCCAGTCAATCATTCACACATCATTCAAGCCCCCAGAATCTTGGCTCCAGTTCACAAATCTAACCATTTGCAAAGTAATCTATCTATCTAATGCCAGACACATCAATCCTGTAAAGCATGGTCACAAACAAACTGCCTCCATGTCATCCTGTCCAACACCATTTCACTGTCCTCTCCCCAGCTCACACACCCCTTCTCTCATATACATCTCCAATCCATCCCTCCATCTCATCATTGGCCTCCCCCTCCATCTACCCACCTCCACCTCATTCACATACACTCTCCTTGCTAGTCTCTCACTCTCCATCCTCTCCACACGGCCAAACTACTTCAAAGTATTTCTCCTAATGCCTTCTATCACATCCACATCCAAACCACAATGCTTGTTCACTTCCTCATTTGTCAGTCTGCCTTTCAACGTAACTCTACATCTATCTATCTATCTATTGCCAGACACCATAATCCCGTAAGGGGTGGCCATTTGACTTTGAGTTATTTTTTTTTACGGGGAGGGGCACTAACCCTCCACCAACCCACTTGTTGACACGTAGGGAGCACATATGGTTTGGTTATATGGTTACCACCCAGCGTTGTAAATGGTTTCTTGGCTTACAGGAAACCATTTGGCTTGTCACTCAATGTAATGCCACCTGTAAAGGAAAGAAAAGCAGTACGAAGTGACAGGAAATATAGGAGAAATAGGAAGAAAGGAGGGCAGGCACAGAAAAAGAATGATAAAGGCTAAGGAAGAAGTAGGCAGCACTACATCAAGTGAGTGGATGATGGTCGCCACCACCTACCACTAACTCTACATGCTCCTCTCAAATCACTCATTTCCACTGCTCTCACTCTTGCCTTGTGTCCTTTCAACATCATCCAAGTTTCACTTCCATAAGTTAGAGCTGGTTCACAATACTGTTATGCAGCGACTTTTTTACCTCCATTGTCACTTCCCTGTTCCTTATCACTGCTTTCAAAGAACAAGCAACCATTCTTCCCTACTGTACCCTTTCAAGCACTTCACCTTCTAAACTTCCATTCTTAATCATCACACTACCAAAGTACTTAAATGCATTCACATTTTCCATTTCCTCCTCATCCAGCCAAACTGTACAATCAGTGGCTTCATTTCTCTCGAAGAACATAACTTTAGTTTTCCCAACATTCACCTTTAGATTCTGTTTCTTACACACTCTTCCAAACTCATTCACCAAGCCTTGCAGTTTCTCTTCGTCTTCACTTAACAAGACAGTATCATTTGCAAACAACAATACAGGGAGTTTCCAAACACTGACCTCTCATATTAGGGTCACTCCAACATCCACAGCAATACCTTGTACCTATTTTATAACCCCACCCATATACAGATTGAATAACCATGGGGACATGACACATCCCTGTTTCAGTCAAACATTCAGACAGAAAAATTCACTCAGTTCACTATCCACATGCACTACAGCCTTAGCACTCTCACACATACTCTTCACAGCATTCAACAACTTCCCATTTACTCCATATGAGGCGCTGAGTGGAATGATTTCTCGTGTGCCAAACAGAGAAAATGGGAAAAAAAAACGCTGTTACAGTTTTTTACTTTCAAAATGCCATATCTTTTCAACCAATAAAGATATTCTGGAGAATTTTTTTTTTTAATGTAGCTGAAAACATCTGCTTGCATGTTAGATATGTAAATCAACGGCATTTTAAAACGACAATACATTAACAGCGTCTTTCTCCTCTTGCCTGACAACAATGAACTGCATTTTCCCAAAAATGTGTGTTATTGCAAGCCAACCGTATGATGTATGCATGTACTTTCACAATATCCATTAATATAGCACAAAACCAGCACAAAAAAATAAAATATAGCTAAGAAAATCTGTCCGTACCATACTGCTGCCTGTAACATACTGTTGACCTTGAACAAGCATGGCACTCGTGTGGTTATTACTACCATTCTGGGACTTCCGCAACATGGAGCTGACAACAGATGCGAGTCTTAACGTGAATACATAGAAAAAATCGACCTTAACACCAGTGAAATAACTGAGCCTGATGTTGGTTTCCAAGGTATAGGACCTGGGGAAGACAATGCTACCTAGCAGAGTATTAACACCTTCGTGTGCAGCACAGTCAGTCAGTACCCTCTATAAAATGGGATTTTCAAACTTATTGGGGGCATTTTATTCACATGATTCATTATTGTACTAGTAGAAAAGGGTTTGGGGAATACGTTGGTGTACTTAACTCCAAAACAGCCGATGTGGAGGACAAGAGGTTATTCCACTCAGTGCTTCATATACTGTATTCTTAATATTTTCTACATTCCTTGTCTATCCACCCTGTCATATGCTTTCTCCAAATCCATGAAGGCCACATACAACTTCTTTCCCTTCTCTAGAAATTTTTCCACTAAAGATCTAAGAATGAATATCTGGCATATTTTTTATATCAAATTAGGTACTAAGGTTAGCAAAGGTACGTCATCACCAGCAGAGATGTTTAGCCAGACATAAACAGAGAAGACGA
>JAGKTI010033383.1:0-11689 GCA_018397915.1 Birgus latro | reverse complement strand
CACACACACACACACACACACCATATTGCAACTTTTTAATGAATACGGTATCTGTATTTTCAAGCAATTCTGGATGACAGGACATGACTGGCGTGCTGTCTAACCCTCTCTCCTCTCCTCTCTTTCTACATATATTACTATTTACCAGTACTTCATACGGACCTCTTAATTTCCAAGTGGCTGTAATGACGTGGGATAAGTGTATATTCTATCCCTATCTCATATTTTTTTCTCACTCTGCCTCTATTCCTCTCCGTCTTCCTCACTCTCATGCTGTACGGTATTCGTGTGTCACCTAACTTTTCTTCTTTTTCTTGTAGTTCTATTTCTGTCGACCTTCCTCACTTAAATTTTTATCGCTCTCCACACTATCTACCAAGCCATCATCCTCGAATAATCTACATTTCTAAATCAGCCAATATCGACAAACCATTATGGAATCCTCAAGTAACCTATTTCTAAATCAACTGCTACCAGCATCTATTTTGCGCTGAACTTTATACTCCGTCTTGCCTTTCCTTCCTTTTTACATCAATCATCCTTGGTCATCTTACTCTTCTCACTCTAAACCTTCAACCACCCGTTCCTCAGCTCTCCCTCCCTCAATTCTTCATCTACCTCTACTCTTACCTTCCCTCCTCCATCTCAACTCCCTCCGGATTCCCATTTCCCGTCACAGTTCTCCCTTCTGGCTTAAACTCTTCCGTCCACATACTTTCTCTTATATACTACTTTCCATCCTTCCACCATACGTCGTTCCGTTATCTTGCTTTTAACTCCCTTCTTTTACATTTCCATCCCTCTCAATTCCCACCTTTATCGATTATTTTTTCTTTACCGCAGCCTACTATATTTTTCATATTTATTCTCACCTTCAATCTTCCTGTCCTAAACCATTACACACTCCGTCCTTTTCCTTATCTTCCATATTCTGCTTCTCCCTGCTTTTCCCATTCACCCTTCATTCTTAATCTTCTCACCTTCCATCCCCCTCTTTTACGTCCTTTCATCCACTTCCTATCCCTCCACCTTTTTCACTCGCACCCTTCTCCAATCCTCCACCTCCCAATCATCCATCCTCCCACATCCCCATTACCCAATCCAGCATGCCACCACCTTCCATCCCTCCACCTTTCCACCTTCCCTTATCCTCCACCCAGCCGTCCACCCACCTTCCATCTGTACATGCCCCTCCTTTCCGTCCCCAGGTCCCTCGTCCCTTCACATCCACTTCCATCCCCGACCCACACTCTTCCAGAATACTAACTAGATCCCACCCACAATTTTTCTTCCTCCCACCAACCGTCCATTTATCATCTTCGCTTCTGTAATATTATACATTCTCGTGACGGACACACACCATCAATATACACACGCAATAGCTACACCATCAGGCCGCTTACACACACCATCACTATACACACGCAATACACCATCACGCCGCTTCTATGCTTCACATATTACATACAAAATTCTAATGTTTGCAGCAAGTTTTAATCACTCAGCATTTTCTATCTTTAGGCTCTTTTTATCACGTCAGGAAAACCTCCGTACTGATGGCTGGAAACAACCTCAATTACAATCCCTTCACCAGGACACGCCTCTCGTGAGCTGAATAAAAGTCTGGAGGAAGAAAAAAATAATAATTTAAGACATCATCGTACTGAAGACGTTGAGTTTAGGTTTCATTACCGCCGCCAACGAAATTGGAGGAGGTTATGTATTCACCTATGTTTGTCTGTCTGTTTGTCCAGACATCTCCAAAAGTTATCAAGGAATTTCAATGAAATTTGGTGGATGGGTGGGCCATGGGCCAAGAAAGAATTTAATGAAATGGGGGGCGAATCAGGATCAGGATCGTATGTATAATATCTCCAAAAGTTCTACAAGAATTTCAATAAAATTTTGTGGAGGAGTGGGCCATGGGTCAAGGAACAATTGATGGAATTTTCGGGCGGATCCGGATCCTATGTATTCCACACAATCTCTCCACGGATCCGGATCCTTTTTAATGGCAATGGCATTGGCGGAGGTAATTGCTCTCTGAGTGCATTCTTGTTTTATTACTAAAACTATTATCAGTCATATCGTCATTTTGAGCAAACTACTATCTTCGTAGGTGAATAAAAAAAATAAATAAATAAATAAAAAGTTTGGAGATGTTTGCAAGTATCTATGAAATTTTCTGAATATTTTATCTAAAGGAAACATATTTTTAAACTACATCATTAAGATGTCAGCAATACTATAATTCTCAGCACACGACAACACCATACCATCATTTCAGCACAGACCTAAGAGACGCATCACACACAAGCGAGACAGAGGCACAGCCGGGTATAAAAACTTATCCATATCCAGTTCCTACATCCACTCAGCGGGCTTGGTATTGTCTTTAATTATTTATATTATCAGATATCATCACAAGATTGTATTTAGCTTGGGAGAAACCTTTTAGTGAAGGGGTTAAAAATTGTCCCACTAAAATGTTCTCTACTGACGCATTTTCTCCTTTCAAGTTTCCATCAGCTTTGGGGACACCTCACAGAGAAAGGGATCAGGCGTATATGCTTGACTTTCAGTGCGGACCCAGCTTCGGCGGGTAGTGTTCCCCCCCCCCCCCACCACCACCTCCTCCTTTCTTTATTGCTTCCACTGCACAATTTTACAGGAATTTGGGTGACCTCTCATGGTGAAGAAGTAAACAGATCGAGCCTAGTGTACTTAGTTTTTTTGTTACAGATCAAACTGTGACAAGACAGAGGGAAGTCAATACGCCATACCGGGTACAGGAAGTCACCTAGATTATGATACTTTACAGCACCTCCTCAGCAGTTCTGTTTTAAATATTACCCCCATGTCATTATACTGCTTAAACCGGTTTGATATCAATTCACTTTGCAACAATAACATACGAGGATATTAAAGTATAACCAACATACACAAAATCTACTAAAGTGACAACACTAGAGTCCAACGTGATGGTGTCCGAAGTGAAGCCCCGCTGCTACTTTGGACACCCCGGCTTGTACTACACGGCATTACCTCATGTTCCTCCATTAGGCCCGTACCACATGCCCAGAGGGATAGGGTAGGGGACACGCGTTGGATAGGGTGGACAGAACGGTTAGAAACATACGTCTGTACGTGTGTGTGTGTGTGTGTGTGTGTGTGTGTGAGTGAGGGCGTGATGGTATCTTGGTACATCTTTCCCCTTAACACAGACTGGTTACTGTCCATGCTGTACAGCCAGTAACACCAAAGTAATTCAACCGAACTCTCAACCATTTTGCACGTGGACTACAATATCGTTCCATTCTTTTTTTTTCCTGGAGCATTAAAAGCTCTTACATAACATTCAGGAAAATATGTTAAGCTCCGATGGTCGCTTCACTATGATTTGAAAGGCACCGCTCACCCTTTTGTAACGAAATTATATATCAAGTGAAATTAAGCGATATTTACGAAATGTTCACAGTCGTACATCGAAAAATACAAGAGATTTTTTTTTTTAACACCATACTTACGAATAGGTATGTTTTTTTTTTTTTAATTGTATTCTTTCGTTCGCTTTCCTTTCATCTGTACATCACATGAACGTGTTATCTATTCATGCTACCGACCTTGGAGGCAGACTCTACAGATGTAAAGGAATTACAAACAATCCTACTTCTCCATTATATTCTTTCTCCCACTGGGCAAAATGATCTGGCCAAGTATTAATAAGACACTGGGTCAAATTTCAGCCAGAAGTATTTGGTGAAGGAGCTGCACACTATGAATATGGAAGGAGATGTACCAGACGAAAATGAGAGTACAGTAGTAGGATAGTTGTACAGAGTAAACGCGAAAGAGTAGTAGCTGCATCCAGTGACAGTGAGATGAACCAAGTGGCAATGAAAGTAAACCAGCATGCGAAAACTAAGGAGGTCTGAGTTTAGCAGGTGTATATAAAAGGAGATGCAGGCTGTGAAAATGAAATATGTATGAGGTGAAGCCAAAGGAAGACGGCTGGTTGCAAACAAGGTGTGGTGAGGCGTGGCGGGTGGGCTGGAGCTCCACACAACCACAATCAACCGTGTAATGAACTCCCTCACAATCCCCCTCCCTCCCATCACTAAGGTTCTCTCTCTCTCATACACAACTAAAAACAAAAACACTCCGGCCACCTCATTAGATTTAAAGAAGTATTCACCTTACTCTTAACTACCATATCTCATGACCCGACCCCACATTACCCTATTCTTATCCCTTCTCCCACATCACCTCCATTAATTTCGACTATCCCTTCTCAACGCGCTTCACCCACCCTATTTCCAGATCACAACACCCAATCCCCTGTTCTATTCATTCCGCTGCTTCCGAGTCATCTAAATCCCTTAAACTTTCTCTTCCCTTCCCCAGCACAACATATCCAAGCCTTGTCTTCTCGTCTCGTCTCTTCTCTTCTCCTCCCTTCCCTTCCCTTCCACTGCTTTAACCTCTCTTTCCTCCTACACCTCCCCTCCGCCTCCCCATCACAACATACGCTTCCTCCTTTTTAATTCCTTCGGCTACTTTTAACAATCGTCTCTTTGTTACACCCCCTCTTCACTAACTTTAAATTTGGCAGGTCTTATTCAATTTCCTCGACAATATCCCTCTTCTTTAATCTTCCGTTCAAAGATTCTAAGCCTTGTAATTCACAGCTTCTTGCACACATATCCACAATAATTTCTTTTTCTTCTTACACCTCTCCTCTATTTCCCTATCTCAACCCAACTCTCCCATTCCCTTTCCTTCCCTTCCACTGCCTTTCATCTCCCCATCAAGACGCGCACATCCCTTTATCCAGTCCCTGCAGCTGTTTAACCTTTTCGATTCATCACCTTCCCTCCCCTTACTGGCTCCCTTCAACCTCTGTCTTTCGCCGCACAGTTGCACCTTTATCTCTTTACTATTACTACGTCAATGGCCACTGCTCTTCCAGCTGTTCGCTTTTATCCCTCCTCTACTACGGCAAGCGCTCAGCATCCGTCTTGCAGCACACACTCACCACTTTTGTGTCCGACTCCCTATTGTAAAAATCAACTGTCATTAACGCATGCAGCAGGTTAAATCAGGAATCTTAGTCCTTAATCTGTATTCCCTCTGCCAATGAACTCCAATCTTCTACACGCAATGTGACTAGGCAGGCACTATGAAACTCCCGATTTTGATCCCCCCCCCTTTTCTCGTTTTAGAAAACTCTGCGGGCTTCTAGACCCTGGTTCCTTCTTCTCTACATTAAAAAACAAGACCGCTCCACTTCACCATAATACAATCTCCCTTTTCTTCCACATCCTCTCTACCTCTCCACCACGACACACACATCTCCCTTTCCCTTCCCTCCCGCTGCTTTTAACCTCTTCCTCTTTCTTGCACCTGCCCTCCACTCCTCTTCACCATAACTCAGCCCACCCGAACACCCTTCTTCCACTTCCCCTCCTCGACGGCTCTCCTGTCTCCTTACTCTACTTTTTCTCGTCTTCATAAATCTCAACCCAACCACGTCAAGCCTCTCCTCTCCTCTTTACTGGCAACTCTCTTCTTTACCCCGCTACCTTTTACCTTCTCGCACCTCTTCTTCCTCTCTCCTCTCCTCAGCCTCTCTCATTACTTTTCCTCTCTTCTTTCACTCCTCCACCTTCTGTCTCCTCTACTGTTTCCTCTCGGCTTTCTTCCCATCTGTTCTTATCTCTTCCCGCCTCCTTATTATCTCCTCCCTTCTAATTAGGTGTCTAGCTTATTTCCTTCAGCTGGTCTTCCCGTTCAAGGCCCTCTCTACTCTCACCTATCGCCTTTCATCCTTGTCCTCCTCCCCTTTCTACTCTTTTCTTCTCTCCTATGCACCCCAATGTTCTCCCTTTCCTTTCCTAAAACTTTCTCATTATCTCCGTATATTTCTTTCTTTCCTAATTTTTTCCCTGACCATTTTTCCGTTCCCCTTTCACGTCTCTTCTCTTACTCATTTCCCCTCGTCTTCGTTTCTCTCCTCCCCTCTAATTTCACCCCCCCTCTCCCGTCTCCTCTCTCCCCATCTCCCTTGTTCTTCCTCTCCCATATCAATGTACTCTCCTCGTCTCTCCAGTTCCCCTCTCCCCTTTTCTTCCCTTCTGTATCTTCTCTTCATTCAGCCCATCCTCTACTTCCTCTCCTCTCTTCTCTCCACTACTTCTCATCCTCACTTCTCCCTCTATTTCTTTTCACCCGTTTTCACCAGCTATTTATTCCTTCCCCTCTTCCCTTCCTCCCCAGCACAGCACAGCACAGCACGAGACAGCCATCCCCACCACCACCACATCGCGCCCCCTTCCCCCTCCCTTATCATCCTGGTCGTCACGCCAGTCTTTTTGTCTTGGGGAAAATCACGAGTCATCCCCATCCGTTGTGCTCACTGTAATTACCCGGACTTTGTTCCCCCCATACCCTGCCCAAACCAAGGCTCCTCTCGCTGTCTCTCTCTTCTTTTCGCCGGGATATTTTAATCGTTTTCTCATCTTCGGCTACCATATTAGTGACTCTCTCCCTCTCTCTCAGTGGCCAGCAAATGATCAAGACTGACATGCAAGGAGCAACGCTTTCAAAATGCAAAAGAAAAACGAACGCAAAATAACCTCGAATACTATGCAGCAACACTGGACGTTGCACACACTGCACAATTTCACGGGTTCAGCCACTTCCCTCATAACCAGCAATCTCTCCACTTTGTTCTCGCCATTCTTATTCCTCAGATTCGCCCCTACGCCTCCCTAACGCCCCTCCTCCCTGCTTGTATATCCCGCGGCTGTTCTCTACTCGGCCCTTTACAACAGGTCCCCCACCCTTCTTCCACATCCTGGCCTCTGCTGAAGTACATCTGTGGGCTACACTTGAGTCACAAAGGCCTTCATCTACAATGCAGTGCACCTCGCTGGTTGGGTGAGGCTTCCCTGCGCCCTTCAACACCACACTCGTCCGCCCACACACAAACATACTCTCCAACCCACCCTGACCTTCCACACACCCCATTCCCTCAAACACTTCCTAACCTTCCACACTCACTCTCCACCTACCTTTCCATGTCACATCTACATTCTCATACCTACCCTCCCTCCCACACTTTTCTACCCACTAGTCTGCTACTTATCGTTTCCAACCATATTCGGTTTTCTAATATCCCTCCATGTCACACACACACGCTTTTACCAGCCTTTCCCTCGCACACCCTCTAACTCCACAAATCATCTCCATCCCCACTCACCAACTATACATCTTCCAAAACCTTACCAATCACTGTATCCTTCTCTCTCAAGTCTATCCTCCTAGCTAACCCAAGCATCAACCCACCTTCCACCTACGCTGCTACTTCCCTCATCTACCCACCCATTCGTCCAGTCCTTTGTTCTGCCACTCTCGGCTACTATTCCATCAGCGTAGCATAAACACACTATCTTTTCCTTAATTCCCATCTATTCAGTCATTCTCGGCTAATAAAAGTCAACAGCATACACAAAATCAATCCTTTCCTCAATTCCCATCCAATTTTTTTTGTTCCAGGACTCTCACGGCTACCTCGTCATTAACCTTTCCCCAGTTCCCACCAATCCGTGTACGAATACTCACCTACCCTCACACAGCCCACCCGTCCCTTGAATCAAACACGCCATAACCCTACCCCCACTACCTTTTCCCTCACCTTCTCCCCCTTCCTCTCCCCTCCCTTTCCGTGAGTTCCAACTTCGCCCCCGGTCTCGCCTCTCCCGCTACTTTTCCCTCTCCTCCCCTCCACTCCCAACCCTCCCCCATATAACCCCTTCGCTCAACAACAGAGAGACTACTGGCCACCTCCTCCATCCTCCACCATTACTCTCCATCCATCCACCCAACAAATACATTCCCAGTATCTACTCTTTCCTCCATTTCCTCTCTCCTTCCTCTTTGTCCTCTCTTGTCTTCTGTCTCATATGGCCCACACCTCTTAATTTCTATTCACATTTTCCATCTCCATTTCATTCGTTATTTTTCCTCTATCCCTCCCCTTCCTCCCGTCTCCCCCCCCAATCCCTCCCACCCTTCTTTTCCCCTTCCCCCAACCACACCTTCACCCCTTCCCTCCCCTACTCACGTCCCGATCTTTCCCTTATTCCCAGTCTTTTCCCATCCAGTCCCTTCAATCCGTCCCGGTTCTCCCATTCCTGCATTCTTCCCTTTTCTATCTTCCTTACCTTTCTCCCCTTTCTCCATCTTTTTCGTTCTCCATTCCCTAATAATTTCCCTCTTCCTTCCTTTCCTTCCCCCTTCATTTCCACTCCCCTCCTTCCTCCCTACTCTCGTCCCCTCCCCTCCCTCTGCCCCTGCCACCACCACTCCCCCGCCGCTACACAGACAGGGTGTGTTGGTTGCCACATCCTGTCCTAAAAATCCCTCCCTCACCTGACGACAAACACGGAACGAACGGTGCAGGTGCAGACTTATCAACTCAGTCAGATATTCTCACAATTTCGTACAATCTCTTTGTTTCTGGATTCTACCTCATCCCATCCACAGGTAGGATGATGACGACGACGACGATGATGATGTACAATAGCTATTCCGGAGGACGGGAGGGAAGGGGGGCTCTGAGATCAGGCTATGTATTGGTGTTCTGTCAACAACCTCATCTCTCTCAAATGGAAGCGTGCCTGACGAAGAAAGCACTCAAATATTCCCTCAGACTACGACAAGCAACCGTCGAATTTACAATCCAGGTTTCTACACAGTTAAAGGAAAGAAGAAAATAGATGTCGAGTTATCAAATCCGTACTATATTCAGGACACAAAGATTGGGGAGAGGTGGAAGGCAGCGTGACGGCATAGCATGGAATGTCTACTGATGCTCCATTGGCGCCTTTCCCTCAATTCTTACGCAACATATTTAAAGCCATAGTGCAGGCGCAGTATGATCAAGCTTATACAACATTCAGAAAACATGGGTTAGGGTGGAGCAAGATGGCAGACTTGGAGTCATCTGTTGCTGCTCCATGGACGCTCACATTTTTTACCCACCCTCTCTCCTAAAATGAAAAAAAAAAGAAACAAAAAAGCTGAAATACAGAAAACGTTGGTTGGTAGGGGCAGGATCGCAGCTGGCACACTCCCGTCGCGTCTTGTTGATGGCGTTGTTTACCACGGCTTGTTTTGTTTTGTTTCACCCTTATCTGCCGTGCTTATTGATGGTATTGTTTTCCTACGCTTTTGTGTGGCTTCATCCTTGACTGTTGTTGTTGTTATTGTTCTTGTTGATGATATTTGCCACAGCCTTTTTTGCATTGCTTTATAAGTTATTTTTGTGCTGGTGCTGGTGGTGTGTTGCTTGCGTCTTATGTGGTGATGCATTTATTTTATTGACAAGGTTGCACTGCGGGCCTTCCCCCTCCCCCCACCCGTAGATGTCGTGGTTGTTGATGGAATTGTTTGCCCCCGACACTGTTTTCCGTCATCAATAATTAATCCTGCAGAGAAGGATGGTATCATTTTCGGCAACTCGCCCTATACAGCTGTGCTGGTTTCAGCCCGTGTTTGTCTGTCTGTCTGTGCTTCAACTCATCCTAAGCTATTTGATGGACCTGAAACTTCCCAGGTGAGTTCGTCTGGTTGCTCCAAATGTCTTCCATTACATACAACTTTCTAACCAAGATTCACCAAATAAAAATTCTGAGTAGTGAAAGGAGGGCAGATATGACACTGATATGTGCTGTACAATGGGCTACCACCCGTGAAGTGAAATTTGGGGAATGTGACACCCCCAAATGATTCTTGGGGGGTCAACCCCTCTCCCAAAAATAAAAACGATCAGAAACAGGAAAGTGAGCATATGGATTCCAACGAAACTTCACTGGTCAGTTCGTGTGGTTCCTTGATTATGTTTTCCACTATGTAACGTTTTCCACCATTAATTTTAGGGGGGCCAGCCCCCTCCAAAACATTTAAAAATACAAAATGGGAGAAGGAGGGCAGATATGTGCTCTCATCCGCGATTAACTTCTTTCGCCGCCGTCGCCGCTACTACTGGTACGGCTACTACAGATGTTATAAATTCTTTCAAATCGGAATGCCTATCGCGAGACTGGTTATGCAACTTCCATGTTTTCTCTACAACCACAGGAAGAAACAGCACATCTTTTCTGTTGTTGCTGATGATGATGTCCACAGCTTTTTTCTGTGTACCAATAGTCAACTGTTGCTGTGGCTGCCAGCATTCCATGTGGTTATGTTCTGATGACTGCTGGCAAGGCTAATTTTGCACCTTCAGCCTTTGCCTTTCTCTATCCTTAGCTGTTGTTGTTGATACTGTTGTTACTATTGCGATGGTGGATGGTGCCTTCCCCAGTATATGTCCTGTTTCACTCCTAGGTGTTGTGGTGGTGGCGGCTGCAAGCGTTGTTTGTGGTAATGCGCTTATTATTTTGTTGCCACGCTGCATATGTAGATTTTTCCCGAGGCGACTGGCACAGCTTCCTCGGGGTTATTTGCATGTTTGGCAAAAGCTACCACTTCGCTATTTCCCTTTGCATCCACTACCTTTAATACGCTAGTTCTCTCTCTCTCTCTCTCCTACTCAGGTCTACTTAGAGGTACTTCTCCACTCCAGCCTCCCCACTATATTCTCACCTCTCCCTTTTCACTTAATATTACCACTCAGTTCCCATTCTCCATTTAACGTCTCACCTTTTCAATATCCTCCTCCTCTCCCTCCCACCTCTTTTCTGCTCCCTCCACGAAGCTAATATTCTCTCCACTGCTGCGTGTGTTATCTGCCATCCCTCTTCCATGCCCTCCTCCATTCTCTCCATCCATCTCGCACATTCTCCTCCATTCTCTCCATCCCTCCTCTATATTTTACTATATTCTCTCCTTCTCACCGTATTCTCTTATTACCTCCTTCCTACGACTCAAATTATAACCTCGTCCTCTATTTACAATAAGTCTTCTATTCTTCCGCGTCAGTGTATTCTTTGCCTATCTCATTCTCAAGTATATTCTCCCATCTCCAACATTCTCTCTCTCTCTCTCCACCAACTGCTTTAGACACTAGCTATAAGAGTATTCTCCCCATCTCTTCTCAACCCTCTACGGTCTGACCCCCATCTTCCTTGGGTCCCTCCGCACTCCTTCTTCCCCTTGACTCTTCCTTCTAATTCGTCTTCCCTCCAACCTCTCTTCCACATTCTGCTATCCTCCCTCCATCTCTCTTCCACATTCCCCTTTATTCACTCTACTTCTACTGCCTCCACTCTTCCCTCCACATCTCCTACTGCCTCCTGTTTTCCCTTAGCCTCTCGTCCACTTTCTCTCATCTTCCATCCAGGTCCCTCCCCACCCTCCAATCTTACCTCCGCTTATCCCCACGTTCTCCAGCCTCCCATCCACCTCTCTCCTCTCTCTCTCCAGGCTCCCCTCCACCTTTCCTCCTAGTACCTCTAGTCTTGCCTCCACCTCTGCCATGTTCTCTGGTGTCCTCCTGCCGCCCTAGCCAGCCACCGTCTCCACAGTGTGGGTGGGGGGCATGAGGCAGGGTGCGGGAAGGCTCCATGAAAATAGCGTGGTTGTGGGCAGGCACGTCCCCGGCCAGGCCATTCCCGTCACCAACACGCCCGCACCGGCCCGAGTAATGGCCACTTCCACCACAGGCCACACCAGGGGGGGGGGG
>JAGKTI010033382.1:0-11689 GCA_018397915.1 Birgus latro | reverse complement strand
CATTTCTGCCCCTTTTGCGCCCATTATAAAAGGCCCTGTGACATTTACCCCTACTAAACATCGTGTGGGAAGCGGTAAAGGACTGTAGATATATATAAGTGTAATAAAGTACTAGAAATAATAAAGTGTGAGTGTGTATATGAGTGAGAAATGACAGAATACCAGCGGCAAATTAGCGCGAGTGGGAGGCTCGTACACGCTCGTATTTTACACTGCTTTTGCGTTTTTTTTTGGGGGGGGAGTATGGATTCTAAACTACTTGGAAATCATTGAATAGTGTTTCTAGTGTTAATATCTGGCAGTGGTATTCATATTACGGGAAGCTGGGAAGTGTAAAGTGGAGACTTAGTTACCTAACTTCAGAAGTCTCCACAAGTTCTACGGTAGTCGACAAGTGCTAAGAAAAACATCCCAGGAGAAATCTGAAGGTATGTGCCATAAGCATATTTAATTATAATATTCTAGGACTAAATACTGATTTTTGGCAAATATTTTTAAAAAGTCAGTCGGAGTGCGAATATCCCCACGGGATTTGCATGGCGCACCTCCGACAACCCCACGGTTTAAGGGTTAACACACACACATACTCAATATACTTCCTTCCACCGCACCCAGTACTCCACCGATGGTTATATAAATGTTCATATCCTGTAGGAAATAAATTCTCAAGTGCCGTAGAGGATGAAATAAGTGAGAGTTCTGTTATAAGGTCAGACAGGTAGTTCCACAAGGAAACCAGCATGGCAAAACAGTGACAATTAGATGAAAACATGAGCGATGGGCAAAGGACAGATAGAGCAATGGAGAGGGAAAGAGAGGTTATGTTTTAGTTACCTGTGAATGGTCTGACAAAGGCGAGGTGTTGTGGTAAAAGAGAGGGCTTCAATGACAGCACAGTCATGAGGTCAGATGGGTAAGTCCTCAGGTAATCCAACATGGTCAGCTGCTCTGGTAAAGGGGACACAACGGTGCAGAAGTCTACCTCGTGTCTCTGGAGTCGGCCCATCATTCCATCATACACCCCATTTTTCAGGTTGCCCCACAAGCGGTCTATTTCCTCACGAACAACATAGCTAAATGAAAATACTGATTTAACACCATTTACCCAAGAAACGTCTAAGTCATTAATTTTTGAAAGCACGACAGAAATGAAGGGGTTGAAAAAAACATGATATTTATTTCCTCCACTTTGAATAGAAATTCATTTCCACTTTGTTCTCACTATCTCCAAAATACTTTCCTTTGCTCAGAAGAGACTTTTCCAAGTCAAGAAAGGGATTTACAGATGGACCAGTAATGATTTCACTGCTGGTGTGATGAAAATGGCATCACAACCTGTCAACAGAGCTGACCTGTTACTTACATGAAGGACGGGGAGTAACGGTTAACTCTTGCATTAGAGAGGTGGAGAGAAAGGGGATTGGAGTTTCCTGGTAGATTGGTGCTACACACCCTTCGTAGTGGTGGAGGGATGCAAGCAGACAGTTTATCCCGCTGCGTCCAGTTGACATACATATGCGCCTAAACGTTTTGTCACTGTGACTCTCGATGACGTTTATAAACGCACTGAAATTGCATGGTCCATCATTTGCACAGTTTAAAAATTTCGGGCGTAATTTTTGGTACGTATATGTGGGACACTTTCCTCTACCTGAGGCCAGGCGGGGACAAAGCCTTACCCTGAATGACCTCCCCCCCCACACACATGCCATTGTCTCAGCAACTCACCTGTTACCAGTGACCTGGCCGGTAAAGCCATGTCATGATGCCACAGTACGAAATTCAAGGTGAGAGTGATTCCCCAGTTGATGACAATGTGGAGGACAAAGTTTACGTGGCATTAGAGGAAGAAACATGCAGACGTGATGAGGAGGTAACGTCACCAAAGAAGGTGGGGTATGTTGCTGTGTTTGATGAGTGAAACAACACCTATATCGCCCTGTGTGAAAACCAATACACTCTTGTAATACACATAATTTCGTACCAAATAAATATCTACATATTCTGAGTGGTTTGGAATAGTTACCCCTCCCATAGAAAACGTCTTCTCTGGAGCCTCGCTTGAGAGAACACTGTACCAAGGTGAGGGTACTGTCACCTGCACCGGTATTTCTAAAGTCAACTGAGCATTTTCTTTCTGAATTTTCGATGTTTCTCATAAAAAGCGGAGATTTTAGCCCTCCCCAAAAAACATGGAAAATCTGCAAGGATTCAGGGAGGCCATTGGTGAAAAATCTGCCAGGATGCGGCAGGTTAACCCGAGGCGTCCCGTTGACGTATGGGTACATCACAACGTTTTGTCACAGCTAGACCCATCGACATATGGGTACATCACGCAATTGCAAGGTTCATAATTTGCACAATTTTCATGTTTCAAGGGTGATTTTTTGTAGGCATATGTGGGAGACCTTCCTCTATTTGCTGTCAAGTGGGGATACTGCCTGGGCCCAACTGACTCCCCCCTCCCCTCTCCCCCCCACACTCGGCAATCCACATGTTAGCAGTGACCTGGCCAGTAAAGACATGTTGCCCCACGGTCTCTCCAATGACGAAATTCACGGTGAAAGTGATTCCCGAGGTGGAGGACAAAGAAATAAAGAAGCTAGAGCAAGAAACAAACAGAAGTGATGAGGTGGTAATGTAAAGGAAGGTGCCATATGTGGATGTGTTTCGTGACTGAACAATGCTTCTATTGCCTATATAACTGTGTGAAAACTAATATAGTCTTGTACTACACATAAATTCGTACCAAATAAATAAATAAATACATAATTCAAAGTGGCTTGAATTAGTTTACCCTCCCATAGTTCATTTTCTTTGAGGCCAGATACAGTGAGAGAGAACAAAAGGTAAGTCTGACTCGTCACCTGTAGCAACATTTATAAGGTCAGGAGGACGATTTTCTATGATTTTGCGATGTTTCTCACCAAAAACGAAGGTTTGAGCAAAAAGAAAAATTAACAATCCGAAATTGCTCGGGACTGGGGGGTATCGGAGGTAGGAAATCGGTTGGGACATGACAGGTTAAAGGAGCAATGACCATTGAAGTGGTGAATGAAAAGAGATAAAGATGCAACAGTGCATCAATTAGATGCAGACTGAAGGGAGCCAGTAAGAGAAGGAGAGGTAATGAGACAAAAAGCCTTCGATCCAACCTTGTTGAGAACTACTGTACATGGGGAGCTTCCTCGTATATAAGTTGTACTCCACACATGGGCGAATAAAACCTGTGTATAAAATCAGCAACTACGAAGAGATAAAGAAGGCATTGAGTCGGCTTAGCCTTCCTAATCTCTTGGAAGCAGATTTTACAGGAGTGGTAATATGATATTTCCAAGATTAATTCCGAGAGAATGAAATCCCAAGTATTTTCAAAGATGATGGAAGATTGAGTTGGGTATTGTGAAAGATTTTGAGGATTCCTGTGGCAGATTTTGATGAGTCGAAAGATGAAAGGAATGCATTTTTGATGCATTAAAAATAACAAGATTAATTTTAACCCAGTCAGATCCAAGTCAGAAATTAAGTTTGCCATCGTCTCATACCTTGTCTGTTGAAGTAACTGCAGAGATGGATGCTGTAGGGAGTGGATGGAAAGGCGAAGGGTGGAGTCATCAGTGTATGAGTGGATGAGGTTAGATGGTCAGCTTAAAAGGTCACTGATGAATAGAAAGAAGAGAGTTGGTTAGAGGACTGAGCCCTGAGGAACACAACTATTGATAGCTCTAGGAGAAGAACAGTGGCCATCTACAACAGCAGCTATAGAACGACAAGAAAGAAAGCAAGAGATGAAGGCACAGGATAGAAACCATAAGAGGGCAATTTGGAAATTAATGATTTGCATAAGAATCGAATGCCTTTGAGATGTCAAGTGCAATGGCAAAGCTTTCTCCAAAGTCCCGAAAAGACGATGAACAAGTGTCTGAAAGGAATGTGAGAAGATCACCAGTCTCTCTGGCGGGACCCATACTGGCAATCATAAAGAAGGTTGCATGATTGGAAGCGTCTTTTAAAATTAGTTTGTAAAGACTAGATTCAACAACTTAGAGGGCTGGAAATGGTCACCTTTCTCTGGGACAGCCTAAATGAGAGCAATTTCCAGCAAGAAGGAAAGGTACAGGTTGAGAGGCATAGGCGGAAGTGTTTACCTAGACAGGGTGTTAGCACAGAAGCACAGCTCTTGAGGACAATAGGAGGGACACCATCAAGCCCATATGCATTGTCAGCATTGAGGCCAATTATGACGGAAAATACATCGCCTGAAGAAATTTTAATGTCTGCCATGAGGAAGTCAGAGGAAGGTAGGTGATTGGGTAACAGCACCAGAATCATCGAAAGTGGAATTCGAATGGAGAGTCTGAGTGAAGAGTTATGTTTTATCAGTAGAAGAAATAGCTACAGAGTGATCAAAGCAAAAAAGAGGAGGAAAGGATGATGAAGTAAAGTTGTTAGAAAGGATATTGACAAGATGCCAGAAGAGGAAGGAAGAATTTGATATGGAGAGTTTAGAGCATTTAGTAAGAAGGAAATTATTTTTAGCAGAGCAAAGGACAGACTTAGCACGATTCTGGGCAGAAACATAAAAAGAGATGAGATTCAGGGGTGGGCTGGCTCTGATACCTTTTGAAGACTCTCTTGTTAGTGTAGACAGCATTAGAACAAGTGTGATTAAAAACAGTTTTTCCCCCGGTACTCACAGGATATGGTAAATGAAGAAGTGAGTCAAACAGTGTTCAAAGCAATTCCCTGGGCCGTCACTGGGAGAGGGGCGGATGGTGAGGTCATTTATGCCCCACCCTCGGGGACTCTAATGCTCGGTGTTGATATGTCATTTTTTTTTTCAAATTTTAAAGTAAAGTGTGGTGTGTATTGTGCAAGTAGTTTGGTGTGGACAGTTGGAGGAAATTATATAAGCGAGTATGCTGGTTTGATCTCTGTGTTCCTGTGTTCCTGAAACAGTGAAAAAGTTCAGCAAAGGGGAATGGTCAGAGGTTAGTTATGTGGGCTGATGAAACAGGAGCTCTAGCTCTCCCAGTCATTAGCTTTCCATCCGCCTTTGGACTACTGCCCTATTCTATTGGTGGTACAGTCTACTCCCTCGTTGTATATTACTGTTTGATTTTGCAAACAGACATATTTCTGTCTAGCCAAAGTGAGCAGTGATGTTTCGTACTTGTTTTAACAAAGCTGGTAACTTCTGCTATATCTGTGGCGAAATGATATTTGCGTCACAAAAGCACAGTATTATCGCTGTTGTTAAGAAAAACTACCATCTACATTGTGGCTGTAAAGCCGGAGATCAAAACAAGAGGCGGGCTCCACGTATAGGCTGCAACACTTGTGCAACAAATCTTCTCCAGTCGTTATTTAAGAAAAGAAAATCTATGCATTTTGCTGTACCAATGATTTGTCGAGAACCAACAGATCATTAGAGCAATTGTTACTTCCGTATGGTGTCCAGTCTATCAGAGAAGAAAAAGTGGACTGTAAAATATCCAAACATTTCGGCAGCTATTCGCCCAGTACCCCATGGGGATTGGTGCCTGCTCCTGAAGCACCAGAATCCTTCTCATTTGAATCAAACGAGGAGGAGGGGAACCTCATAATATCTACTTCTGAACCATCAACGTCACTCGACCCAGATTTTGCCACATCCTCTTTTACTGAGTCACACCCCCTAACAAAAGGTAAACTGAATGATCTTGTGTCTGGATTTTGAAATGCACAAGAGTAAGGCAGAGTTATTGGGCTCCAGACTAGAGCAGTGGAATCTCCTGGCAGAAGATGTTAGGATTTCCATGTTCCATGACCGCCAAAAGAATCATATCCAGTATTTCTTCATGGAGGGTGCTCTTGTACCTTGCAACAACATGGATGGTCTGATGGCAACACTCAACATCGTTTATGATCCAGTTGAGTGGTGGCTTATCACTGATTCATCGAAGACAAGTCTTAATGTCTTAATGCTGTTTTGCTGCACAGTGGTAATGTTTTGCCATCCATTCCAGTTGGTCATGCAGTCCATATAAAGGAAAGTTATGACAACATGAAACTACTTTTGAGGTGCATAAACTATGTCCGATATCAGTGGCAGTTTTGTGGTGACTTGAAGGTTATTGCCAGTTTCCTTGGTCTTCAGAGGGGATATACAAAGTACTGTTATTTTCTCTGTGAATAGGATAGTCGTGCAACAGTCTCACTACATCAAGAGAGATTGGTTGCTCATTCGATAGTCCATGGAGCCAGGGAGTAACAATGTTCAGAATTCACCACTTTGTCAAAGCAATAGACAAAATCAAACAAGCTTTCAAGTATCTGTGTGAAATTCCCCAGGTTAAGTCATGCAAAAATAAAATGAATGTGTTTTTGATGTGGTAATGGGGGCGTTCATCATCCACTCTATGTAGCGCTGCTTTGGGTGTCTTCTTTCCTTCCTCTTCTGTCTTATTTTCCTTCATTCTTTCCTCTCCCTTCTACCTACGGTGACTGTACATTCCCTCTTCTGTCTTTCTTCCCTTCATTCTCTCCTCCTCCTTCTGCCTATGGGTGACTCTACGCTGTGTGACAAACCAAATGGTTTCCTGTACACCAAAAAACCATTTACTACACAAGGTGGTAACCATAAAACCATATTTTGGCGCCTGGTGGTTTAGTGGGTAATTAAGGAGCTCCAATCGGACTGAGCTTGTGTAGGTTTATATCCAAGGGGTGGTTTGCATTTATGGCTCAGGTAATGCCACTCAGGGATGATTGAGGCTGGTCACACTCATCTTAAATGTCACGACCAACTTGCCTAGCCCCGGGTTTCTACGCTGCTCATAGGGCGACATAGGATTGGATGATGGATGAATGGGTTTTGTTGGTCCTCAGATTCATGAACTTCTTCGAAACGATGCATTTGAGACTGCACTGTGTGGCAAAGAAAAGGATGCGTGGCAAGCCTTTAAGCTAGTAGCAACAAGAATTGTTGGAAACAAGGCAGACAACTACAAGGAGTTGGTGGAAAATCTCCTTATGACATACAATATGCTCGACTGCAATATGTCACTAAGGATACATTTTTTTTTTTCACTCTCATCTAGATTTCTTTCCACAAAACTGCGGAGCAGAGAGCGACAAGCATGGTGAGCTATTTCACCAGGACAGCGCAGCAATGGAGAATCGTTATCAAGGGAAATGGAACTCACCCGTGTTTGTGGACTGTTGCTGGGCAGTGACCAGGGATGCTTCACTTTGTGAACACGAGATAAACTCATTTCCGCAGTTCAGAAGCTGAGTACTGGTTGAACTATGTACTGATACATAAGTGTTTTATATATATATATATGACATGTCAAATATATGTTCATGTAAAACTAGCATAGACAGACAGAAATACATTAGTTTGAAATTCATGATTAACCTGTCACGTCCCGACCGATTTCCTACCTCCGATACCCCCCAGTCCCGAGCAATTTCTTTTTTTTTTTTTTTGCTCAAACCTTCGCTTTTGGTAAGAAACATCGAAAATTCATAGAGAAATCGCCCTCCTGAGCTTATAAATGTTGCTACAGGTGACTAGTAAGCCGTACCTTTCGTTCTCACTCAGAGTATATGGCCTCAAAGAAAATGAACTATGGGAGGGTAAACTAATTCAAGCCACTTTGAATGACGTATTTATTTATTTATTTGGTACAAATTTATGAGTAGTACAAGACTATATTGATTTTCACACAATTATAGAGGCAATAGAAGCATTGTTCATTCACCAAATATACCCACATATGGCTGTCACGAATTTTCTACATTGTAACGTTATGTTAAGTAGGTCGTGACATCGTCCCATAAATCTGAATTGTCTGTTTGGCGCGGTATCCCTTATACGCCGGCGCGCGCACCTCCCACACTCGTCGAGCCGCCGATTCAAATGAGAGCTCAGTCTGCCTGTAGACACGGCACGACACGGGACACCTTTCTAGGCTTTTGTGCTTTCTTAGCAATTTCAGATTTCACCCTGTATTGGCGTGTCTCCTGCAGCTCCCACCCACTTTGGTGATCGTCACAGCAGCTCTGTTTCATCCATACCGATTAGTATTTTCTGGTTTTTCCTAGGCTTAAGTTTTTTTTGAAATATTTAGCTGTTTGTCTGAGTGAGTGAGTGCATTTCTTTCATTTGATTTGAATTGGAGTCATGTAACGTAAATTTATTTGCTTGTATTCAATAAATTTACAGTTCGTTTTCTTGAGCTTTGTTAAGTGTAACAGTCGTGTTTAATTTTCCCACTTATTTAATATAGTTTTGCTACTCCACGTTAGCACAACTTTTTGTATTAAATCACGACTGGTACTTAGGCAAGCTTTTGGCATTAAACCTTAAATCCGTTGTGCTAGCTAGGAGTTTGGCTCAGCCAAGGTCCTGTTATCTCTATTATTATCATTTTTGATTGTTGGGGGGGAAGAAGCTAACTTTCTTAGAGGCCAACGGTACAATATTGCAGCCTAATAGAGCATCTAGTCTCTGCTGCGTACCGTTGAGAAAGTCTATAAATTCTCGACTCTAGAGAATTGGCGAAGTGAGCCAGCATAAAGTGAAATCGCTGCTCGATTTCACAAGTCTATTCTCTCTCAGTAAATGACTCGATAGTCATTCTTAGCACACATAGCTATATATTGTGTACACGAGTTATACAATATCATTACTCTTTGAAAAAGCATAAATTTCCCCTGACATCTGGCGACCTCATTCCAGGATAAACTCCTAGCCTAAAATTATTACCAAATCACTCACTTATACCTATCAGTCTCAGTTGTCACTCACTCAGTCTCAACTAAGCACGATGGAATCTAGTGCATTCGTGCAAGAAGCTAAGGACATGGGGCTTACTAACCCCCGGGAAATTCGAGATTATGTCCTGTCACGCTTCAATAACGAGCAGCAACGTGAAAATGCCGCCCGTGAAGAGCGAAAAATTCAGCGTGAGCATAAGAAAGAACTACGTGAGTACGAGGAACGAGAGCGAGACAAAGCACGTGAACACAAGCGCCAAGCACGTGAACATGAGCGTGAGGAGAAAGAGAGAGCACGTGAACATGAGTTGGAAGTCCTAAAGCTAAAGTGAGACTCCTTGGCTTCAGGCGCACCAGGTGCAGCCAATCCAAACTCCCCTACTGCTCTCCCAGCACCTTTTCTAGCAACTCCACGTCTCAAGCTTCCCTCTTACAAGGAAGGCGAGCGAATCGAGCCATTTATAGCTCGTTTTGAAGACATGGCAAACCTGTACAAACTGGATGAGGCAGCTAAGCGGCTTCAGTTCCTTAGCCTGTTTGAGGGCCCCGCCCTTGACATTCTCCACAGAATTCGCGGAGATAATCTCACATATGAGATGATGAAGACCGCACTCATCAAAACGTACGGTCTTACTGTTGATCATGCTAGAAGTCAGTTCATGAAGGCGCGTCTCCAGGAAAAGGAGACAGCCGCTCAGTTCCTTGACCGTCTCACGGCATATTTAGGTGAATGGATGGAGAAGAACGAGACTCCCAGCACACGAGAGGGAATGATTGACCTCATGCTGCGCACACAGCTGGAAAAGTCATGGCCTGCTGATCTCATGGCCCAGCTTAAGATGTCCAAAGTGAAGGACGCATCCGAAATGGTAGAGAAGGCTGATGCTTTCTTTACCGCGTACGGGTACCAAACTCGCAGGCAACAGCCATGGAATAAGAAAGATACCGTTAAGTCTGGGAAGCAATCTCATCAAGGCCGTTCTCAAAATAATGGTCATGGTCCAAACAAACTGCAGAAGGACCAGGGGCAGAATACACAGAAACTTGACTGGAAGAGGTACAACAAGTACCCTAACCAGCAGCAGTACCCTAAACAACAGCAGTATCAGCCACGCAATCGCCAAACGGGACAAACCTTTTCGACACCAGCCCAGTGTATCGGAGGCAAGAGGCAAATGCAGCCCTCATTCCTCAACAAGCGCACGATGGTGCCGTCCCCACCAGCACAGCTCTTCCTTCACAGTTCACTAGTCCCCTTGAGACGGTGAACTCTCCTCCACAGGCCGTCAGTGCTCCTGCTCCCCAGATGGTGAGTACAGCTCCTCATGCATCTCGTTCGGGTACGTTCCCTAAGGCAAATACTTCTGTCACATTTGAAGAGTTATGTGCCATGCAGCCTTATCAATGGCTGGCCACTTCCTCCACAGGCCCTCCCACAGGTAACAGTGCCTTCCTTGTTCAGCCAGGGTTTGTGGGAGGTGTTTCTGATAATGTACTGAGAGACAATGGTTCCTCAGGTTGTACTGTCAGGCAGTCTTGTTCGTCCTGAAGAATATACAGGGAGACAGATCCAAGCTCAGCTTATTGATGGATCAGTGAGATTGTTCCCTGAGGCACGTATCCAGGTAGCATCTCCCTTTTACACAGGTTCAACAGTTGCAGTTGTCATGCAAGAACCTTTGTTTGACCTCATAATAGGCAATATACCAGGTGCCAAGCATAGTTGCACCACAGATGTCACTACTCAGACTTCGGCTGCAGTAACATGAGCCATGGCCACGGCTCCAAATTGTGTTGCCCCAGTGGCTATTGCATTGCTGCAAGATCTGATTTGTAGTCAAGATGTTGTCCAAGAGCAACAGACTGACCCGACCCTTGCTGTTGTGCGGAAGAAACAAAAGGGTAGAGTGACCAAGTATTCACGGGGTGGACGAGCCAGGTTCCTTCGCAGAAAAGGACGGCTCTAGCGTGAGTCACGAACACCCGAGGATGAGGTTCGACTGCAGTTTGTCGTTCCCGCGAACTACCGCCAAGCAGTTTTAGAATGGGATCATTGTACAGCATCAGGAGGTCAAATGGGCAAAAGGAAAACCCAAGGCCGTATCCGTGCTGACTTTTTCTGGCCAGGAATGGGACAGGAAATTGATAGTTTTGTGCAATCCTGTAATGTGTGTCGACGTACCACCATTCAGGAAAGTTTCCCTCCTGTGCCGTTTGAATCCACGCCCATAATCTCTGAGTCGTGTGAGAGAGGGCAGTGGTAATGTGGGTGTCTGTTGTACACTGGGTTCCCTAAGACTGTGCTGTTCTAAGAGATTTGAGCAATCCAAGAACTAGCTTGGTTCCCAGTCAGTACTATGCTGCTAAGACCTCACGTCTCGCTTGTTGGCCCCACAGGACATAATATGTCTGGGGTCTGTACATACATATGTATTGTAGCTCATAAGTGCACATTCTCGGCGATCCCAACCGGGGACACCGACGACAAGCCCTTATCAGTCGTAAGCGTAGGGCTTTTGCATATTGTATGTACCGTAGATTAAGCTAGGTTAAGGGGGAAGTCCGAGACCCCGCAGAGGCATCTGAGGCTGAGTTTGAATTACCTTGTGGTGTATCTCGAGCTGAGGGCCTCCCTGAGGATTCCCGGAGATTACACAGAAGCCACATGAGTATTCACACCCATGCAGGGTGTTAAAATGTGACCTGCCAAAGTTGCATAGGGATTCTCGACTACCTTTACCAGCTATAAGTGTGCAGTCACGGTGAGCCCAACCGAGGACACTGATGACAAACGGGCAGTCGAGGTGACGAGCCCTTTGTAATGATAAGTATAGCTATAAGTGTGCAGTCACGGTGAGCCCAACCGAGGACACTGATGACAGGCGGGTAGTCGTGGTGCGATCCCAGTCGAGGGCACCGACGA
>JAGKTI010033381.1:494-11689 GCA_018397915.1 Birgus latro | reverse complement strand
GAGACCCCCGCAGAGGCAATCTGGGGCTGTGTTTGAATTACCTTGTGGTGTGTCTCGAGCTGTGGGCCTCTCTGAGGATTCCCGGAGAATACACAAAATCCACATGAGTGTTCACACCCACGCAGGGTGTTAAAATGTGACCTGCCCAAGTTTGCATAGGGATTCTTGACTTACCTTTAATAGTTATAAATGTGCAGTCACGGTGATCCCAACCGAGGACACCGATGACACACAGGCAGTCGCGGCGATCCCAACCAAGGACACCGAGGACAAACGGGGAGTCGCGGCGATCCCAACCGAGGACACTGACGATGAGCCTTTTGTAGCAATAAGTGTAGTTATAAGCGAGCAGTCACGGCGATCCCAACCGAGGACACCGAGGACAAATGGGCAGTCGCGGTGATCCCAACCATGGACACTGACGACGAGCCCTTTGTAATAGTAAGTATAGCTATAAGTGTGCAGTCACGGCGATCCCAACTGAGGACACCGATGACAAACGGGCAGTCGCGGCGATCCCAACCAAGGACACCGACGACGAGCCCTTTATTAGCCGTAAGTATAGGTTAAAAAGGGCAACTATTAAGAAAATAATGGCGACCTCATATGTACGAAACTTGCTGTCAATTGATTTTCAGCTAAAGTGTACTTTCTGTTGTGAATGGATTGACTGCTGTGTGGATGTAATTGTAATTTAATACAAATTGTCACATTGACACTATTGATGCTCCACCTTGACTCATTCCACAGGTGGGTGAAGCAGATGCCCAGGTCCATTGATTGTCTCTGCTGCATGCTGCCACCTCTTCTCCTCTGCCCTCTTTGCCTTTATTAATGCATCAATTTGTATTATTATTGCTTTACACGTAGGTACAGTTACACTACAACTGTTACACCTACACTGTGTATCACACACACCACGCTACATAACAATTAGTTGTCAATGTAAATGTAACGAACTTTCACTCAGGTTGACCTGAGTAGAGGATTCTTCACCGTCGTCTCGGAGTTTTTCCCTCAAGCTTGCTTCTCTTAACGTAAATACGAGTTTTTTACGCTCATAGGCGACAGTGCTTTTCTCCTGTAACAGGATAGTAAACACACCACAGTGTGAATCTTGTGTGATTGAGCTAGGTTGTATAAATAAAAATGTTAAATTTTTACAGGGAAAAATTTGATTTTCCAGGGGCGTAATGTCACGAATTTTCTACATCGTGAAATTATGTATTGTAAATCGTGACATCGAGTGATTTTGCAGGAGCGACGAATAGTTCTGAAAAGCACGAGATTTCGCTCATTCTCTCAACCGTCCACTTGCGTACTAATATATTCGCATCAAGTTGTGAAAACTTTCGTCATTCTTTCGCGAGTAATTGTCTTTATGTACAGACAGTGCATTTCTCTGAACGATAATTTCTGAACTGTCATTTCTTTGAACTTGCCTTCCCAGCCGTTATTTGGCCACGCCACTTTCACACGTCCCTTACGTTGGACACTCAAAAACACAGTCAGTCGTCAAGCGATGGTCTCGGAGTGTGGTGCGCCGTGCGTAAGCTCAAGCTCAAGCGGGTCTCTTTTCTTAGCGATTTCAGGTCTCAGCTGTATTGGCGTGAATTCCCGAAGCTCCCACCAGCCTGGTGATCAACTGTATTAGCGACGGTCTCATCCATACCGATTAGTATTTTCTTTTGTTTTTCCTAGGCTTAAGGTTTTGGTTATTTAGCTATTTGTCTGAGTGTTTGAGTGAGTGCATTTCCCTTTCTTTAATTTGAATTGATTCATGTAACGTAAATCTATTTTCTTGTATTTAATAAATTTAAAGTTCGTTTTCTTGAGCCTTGTTTGATTTCCCCACATATTTAGTACACTTTTGCTACTCCACGTTAACACAACTCCTTATATTAATCACGACTGGTACTTAGGCCAGCTTTAGGTATTAATTCTTAAATCCGTTGTGCTAGCTAGGAGTTTGCCCCAGCCAAGATCCTGTTTATTATTTTTATTATTATTATTACTATTATTTTTTGAATATTAAGGGGAGAAACTAACTTTCTCAGATGCCAACAGTACAGTAATACAGCCTTCTTGACCGTTTAGTCTCTGCTGTGTACTGTTGAGAAAGTGTATAAATTCTCGACTCTAGAGAATTGGCGAAGTAAGTCAGCATAATAGTGAAATCGCCACTTGATTTCACGAGTCGATTCTCTCGTAATAATCGACTCGATAGTTATTCCTAGCACACATAACTATACACTGTTATACATTGTATACATTGTTATTCATATTTCATTTTCCCCCTGACAGCTCATTCACTTCCTTATTTGCCAGTCTGTCTCTCCATTTGACTCCACATGCTCCTCTCAAATAACTCATTTCCACAGCTCTCACTCTTGACTTATGTCCCTCCAACAAGGTCCAAGCTTCACTTCCATACGTTTGAGTTGGTATCACAATACTGTCATGCAACAACTTTTCCACTTCCATGCTCACTTCCCTCTTTCTTATCACTGTTTTCAAGAACCAGCAACCTTTCTTCTTGTACCCTTTCAAGCACTTCACCCTCAAATCTTCCATATTTACTCATCACATTACCCAAACACTTAAACGCACTCGCATTTTCCATTTTCTCCTCATCCAACATCACTGTACATTCACTGACTTCATTTCCCTCAAAGACAATAACTTTACTCTTCCCTACATTCATCTTTAGATTCCGTTTCTTACACACTCTCCCAAAGTCATCCACCAAGCCTTGCAGCTCCCCTTCCTCTTAAATTAACAACACAGTATCATCTGCAAACAACCGTACAGGGAGTTTCCGAACACTGCTCTCTCTCATTGGAGCCGGTCAACATTCACTACCCTTCTTTGTATCTCTTTTATAACCCCATCTACATACAGATTGAACAGCCATAGAAATATGACATCCCTGCTTCAATCCAACCTTCTAACAGAAAAATTCACTCAGTTCACTATCCACATGCGCTGCAGCTTTAGCATCCTCAAACATACTCTTTACGGCATTCAACAACTTCCCATTTACTCCATAAATTCTAAATACTTTCCACAGTCCTTGTCTATCTCTCCTGTTATATGCTTTCTCCATTATGGTAAAAAATATGCACCAATACCTGTTGATTATTCTGTGCATTTAAAAGAAACATACCAGAATTTGCCAAATATTCTCGAGAAAATCAACTACAATGAACACCTTTGGTTCATATGTGGGGGACTGAAAGTTCTGTGTATCGTACTGGGTCTTCAGTCAGGGTATACAGAATTCCCATGTTTTCTCTGTGATTGGGACAGCAGAGTCAACGATGTACTGTACACTGGGTTCAGAAGTAACGGCCAAACAGAAAAAATGTACAGCTTGTTGTCACAAACAATATCAAGCCTAGCTTGGTGAATCCATATAAAGTGTTGCTACCACCGGTTCATATTGCGCTTGAATTGATGAATCAGTCTGTCAAATCCTTATCAAAAGATGGAGCCTGTATTATGTACTTGTGTCAAAAGTTTCGTGGTTGTCTGAAGCTAAACTGATAGCAGGCTTACAGTATTTACTGTACCTTATATTAGAAAAGTGATTTTTTATGCAGACCTTGATGAAGCAATGGACGACCTTGGACAAGAGGCTTGGGTATCATTAAAAGAAATAACTTCTAAGTGTTTAGGTAATAATAAAGATCCAAATTACAAGGACATTGTGAGAAATTTCTTGATCAAGTTTCAGGAGTTGTATTGCAACATGAGTCTCAAAGTTCCCTTTTTGGAATCACACTTGGAATTTTTCCCCGAAAATCTTTGAGTTGGGAGTGGAGAACTGGGTGAAAATTTCCGTCAGGATATCAAGGACACGGAAAGAAGGTACCAGGGACGTTGTGATGTCATTATGATGGCGGACTGCTGCTGGATGATTCATAGGGATGCACGAGAAAAGTGCAAACATCTGGCTTCCAAAAGAAGTTTTAGAGTGAAAAAAAAAAAGAAATTACAAAGACTAGAGAAGCTATACGTGAGTCAAGGAATATATATAGTTTTGTTTCATTTATGTATATGTTTAAAAAATTACGTTGACTAAATTTTCTATTTTCATTTTCAATTAATTTAGAATCTTGTATAGATCGATCGAAATTTATAATTTGCTATATTTTAATTATATTTATTTTCAATTTTGTATTAAAATGTGATGTGATGGAAAGTTTCTAAGTGTGTGTTTTATTGTGTTCCGAAGTGAAATAAAAAATTACTACTCAAAATTCAATCAATTTTGAATGACTTGAATTATGCAGACCTGTGTTGTGGTTCCAGATCAAACAACTTCGACAGTGGTGCCTGTCCGGAAGGGAATTTTAATTTCAGTTAAGACAAAAAAAGAACTCTCAGTGGCTGCAATCTCTGGCCTAGATATTAATCAGATATCCAAATATATGACTTTGCCCATAACCTTGACCTTAGTAAAATTGTTTACACAGTCGAACTGCTTCATCCTTACCAGACACTCAACCCTTGTACTAAGTTTGTTCCAAATCTGATCACAACTGTTTAATCTGAACTTTCTCTGTGACCTTGACCTTTGCTGTTTAGTTTTCAAGACTGAATCTCGGCATCACCTCCATCTCTTCCACTCAGATGGTCCAAATTGAATAAAAATTGAGTTATATCTTCGAATAACAGACGATACCGTATGACCTTGACCAATGACTGGTTGTTCTAAACGTCAAAATAATATAATCCTTCCTTTACCTGCAAACTTTCCACCAAGTTTGGTCTGAATCGTTTCCAAGTTGTTCAAGTTCGTCTTTCCATATGACCTTGATATTAGACCCAATGGTTTCAGTAACAATAAGTCAACCCCTGGGAAGATCATCAACCCTTCCATCATTTTGGTTGAAATTGATTGGAAACTGTTTGACTTATACACACATACATACACACACATGTCGAGCAAAACAATACGTCGCTCAAGGTATTGCGAGCGTGGGTGTAAAATTAGTCTACACATTCACCAACAGAGACCAATCCTCACTCCGTCACCACCTTGGGTCTCAATTTTTTTTTGTTTAATTATTATTATTTTTTTTTTTTTATGTGTCCAACTCGGGGCATAGGCTTCACAGCCTGCTATCAAGGCCCAGCAGTCCTCCTGCATACCATAAACCTCTACTTTATAAAATCATCTGACTTTAGCAAGAATAAAATGAAAAAAACGATGATGTATTTTGGAAGATGATAGTTGATGTGAGGAGTAGGCTGTAGCACCAGTCGAGCAGAGTAGTACCCCTGAGGTGGATGGAAAGCTGATGACAGGGAGAGCTGGAGCTTCCATTTCATCAGCCCTCGGGACTAGTCCTGACCATCCCCCTTTGCTGAACTTTTTCAGTGTTTAAGTTACACGGAGAGTAGGCCAGCATGCTCTCTAATACAAGTTTCTCTGTCTACACCAATCTACATGCACAGTACACACTACACTACCTTTTCGAAATTAAAGAAAAATGACGTTTTTGACCGTGCCTCGGAGTCCCAAAGGGGGGGAGACCATAAATGCCCCTACCATCTGCCGCTCTCCAGGTAATAACTCAACATGCCTGGAACCACTGTCTGACTCACTTATTCACATTTGTGGCCTTTTGCTAACTTTCATTCTGTGGAACACCACCTCTGCTCCTCTAAACCTCACCTTCTCTTCTTAACAGAGACTCAGCTCTTTGAGGCAACTGACAGGAAACCCTTTTCTGTATCCTCCTACTTTCTCTATACTCATTTGAAAGCCAAATGTGGCTGTTGAGTAAATGTATGCAAAGATCAATCTTGCTTTCGTGTTCCTGAACTTGATTCATCTGATTTCTCTACTCTCTGGCTTCGGCTCTCCTGTCATTCTCTGACTAAATATATCTGCGTAGTTTACTTATCTCCTAATTGTACTATCAAAAATTCTTCGACTATCTTACTTCTACGATGCAACACATTCTATCCATTTCTCCTTTCTCTGAAATCTCCATTCTAGGAGATTTCAATGTTCACCACCACCTTTGGCTCCTTTCACTGATCCACCTGGTGAACAAACTTACTGTACACCTTTTCTATTCTTAATGACCTAGTGCAGCTTGTACAGCACCCAAACCGTATCCCTGACCGCCTTGGAAAGAGTTCCAACATACTTGACCTCTTCCTTACAACCAATCCTTCTGCTTACACTGTTAATCTTTTCTCTCCGTTGGGCTCCTCCGATCATAACCTTATTACTTTAACCTGTCCCTTCGCCCCGGTGCGGCCTGTGGACCCTCTAAAGAAACGTCGTCTGTGGCACTTTGGAGCTGCAGATTGGGAGCCCCTCAGGCAGCAATTCTTTGATTTTCCCTGGAATGATTATTGCTTCCATGGCCGGGAGCCATCTACCTGTGCCTTACACATTACGGAGTCTAGTCTCTCGGGCATGGAAGCATATTCCTTTCTCATATCCTTTGTCTAATGCAAGAAAGCCTTGGTTTAATCGCGCTTGTTCTAATGCTATCCGCAACAAGGAGAGGGCCTATAAAAGGTACCGGAGCCAACCCACCCCAGAATCACATCTTTCTTATGTTTCTGCCCGTAATCGTGCTAAGTCTGTTCTTCGCTCTGCTAAAAATAATTTCATCTACACTAAATACTCTCAACTCTCCAGCTCGAGTTCTTCCCACCATTTTTGGCACCTCGCCAAAAACCTTTCTAACAACTGTACCTCATCATCCTTCCCTCCTCTTTTCTACTCTGATGGTTCTGTAGCTATTTCTTCTCCTTATAAAGCAGATCTCTTCGCTCAGACTTCCTCCTCCAGCTCCACCTTACTGTAGACGATTCCGGTGCTGTTCCTCCATCTCTTCCCCCCTCTGACTTCCTCATGGCTGACATTAAAATTTCTCCAGTTGATGTATTTTCTGCCATCACTGGCCCTAATACTAACAAGGCATATGGGCCTGATGGAGTCCCTCCTGCTGTCCTCAAGAAATGTACTTCTGTGCTTACACCATGCCTAGGCAAACTCTTTCGCCTTTATCTGTCAACTGGTACCTTTCCTTCTTGCTGGATGTTTGATCTCATTCAGCCAGTCCCAAAGATGGATGACCATTCCCATCCCTCTAACTATCGTCCAATTGCTTTAACATCCGGTGTCTCAAGAGTATTCGAGTCTATTCCTAACAACAAAATTTTAAAACATCTTTCCTATCACAACCTTCTTTCTGATCGTCAGTATGGGTTTCGTCAGGGACGCTCCACTGGCGATATTCTCACCTACCTTTCAGACTCCTGGTCATCTTGGGGAAAGTTTTGCCATTGCACTTGACATCTCAAAGGCTTTCGATCGAGTCTGGCATAAATCTTTAATTTCCAAACTGCCCTCCTACGGTTTCTATCCTTCTATCTGTGCCTTCATCTCTAACTTCCTTTCTGGTCGTTCTGTAGCCGCTGTTGTAGACGCCCATCATTCTTCTCCTAGATCTATCAACAGTGGTGTTCCTCAGGGCTCTGTCCTATCACCAACTCTCTTCCTTTTATTCATCAATGACCTTCTAAGCTGTACATCTAACTTTATCCACTCGTTCGCTGATGATTCCACCCTTCACCTTTCCATTCGGTTCCCGCAACGTCCATCTCAGCAGTTACTTCAACATACAAAGGATGAGGCCTTGGCACACCTAATGTCTGACTTGGCTTGTATCTCTGAGTGGGGTAAAAATAATCTTGTTGTTTTTAATGCATCAAAGACTCATCTCTTATATCTATCAACCTGACAAAATCTTCCACAGGAGTACACACTAATGTTTAATAATATCCAGCTCGGTCCTGCATCATCCTTGAACATGGCTGGGGTTTCATTCACTCGGGATTTATCTTGGAAAGAACATATTACATCTCTTGTGAAATCTGCCTCCAAGAGATTAGGTGTGCTAAGCCGACTCCGAACCTTCTTTACCCCTGCACAGTTGTTGACTTTATACACTGATTTTATTCGCCCCTGTTTAGAGTACAATTCTCATGTTAGGGGAGGCTCCCCACATAAAGCTCTTCTCAACAGGTGGAGTCAAAGGTCTTTCGTCTCATTAACTCTTCATATCTTACTGGCTCCCTTCAACTTCTGTCTCTTCGCCGCACTGTTGCATCTTTATCTCTATTCTACCTCCCCTTCAATGACCACTGTTCCTGTGAGCTGTCTGCTTGCATCCCTCCACCTGTACGACTGTCACTTAGCACTCGTCTAGCAACAACCTCTCATCCCTTTTCTGTCCAACTTTCTAATGCAAGAGTTAACCGTTACTCCCAGTCCTTCATTTATGGAACTGGTCGACTCTAGAACTACCTTCCTCTGTCTGTATTCCCTACTTCCTATGATCTCCAGTCTTTCCAACGCAGTATGTCCAGGTATCTCGAAATGAACGGATCTTGAATTTGACTCTCTTTTGTATTGTTTTTGTTTTTTTCTTGGAAGGAACAGTTTGCGGGCCCATGACCTTTGGTTCCTTCTTCCTTGCATAAAAAAAAAAAAAAGCATTAACCTGTTCATTACTATCAACGCAGATGTAATATTTCTGTGCAACTGCCATGTGGTACAATACAACACTGAAGCTCGGAACGTATTCTGGTGTACACCCAATAAACTATTTTTACCTTTAGGTCCAGTACTTTTCAGACTGGGCATGAGCACTGTATTTCTCCTGGGATGATATTGCCGATGGCATAGTCCCTGAAACTCAGAATAGCGTAGCATTTAAAACTAGCTATGTTAATGACTAAAGAATGTCTATAAGCAGAAGCAAGTCTTTTATTCAAGCCACTGAAATGGTTATCTTCCAGGGAACAGTCTCAAAAACCGAAGACTGCTATGATTAACGTATCTTGGGTACTTGTTTTCAGTGTTTGGTCTTATCAAAATATTCATATGAAAACACTTTTTCTGTTGCTTTAATTGTTTTACTTTTTTCCACTATCCATACTTCCTCTCAGGCAGCTACGGACCTCATGAATCATGTCCACCCTTTCGTTTCGTAGGCTATTTTTTTTTTTAACAAATAGTTTTATTGCTTTATACAAGTGACAAGCAATATGCGGTTGTTCATGTAACCATATTAAAATAAAGAAACATTTCCAAATCCATCTTCTCCCACAAAGTGGTAAGCCAGGGTTTATAAAAAGGATACAGTTCATATTCCATTGTTTGGCATAACATATTATATTACAAGAAAACTACAAAATGACGAAGTATCCATCCCCCTCTCGTGATTAGGAATAGGTAGCAGAGTTTGTCGTAAGAAAAAGCAAATCTTTCCCGTTTTTTTCCTTTGCTTTAAATACAAATATGTGTGAGTGTAATTTTTAGCTTGAAAGTCACAGTGTTAACATTAATATAACGAAATATATTACTTCACTGACAAGCGAATGATGAATTTAACCGAGTTTTTGAAAGTGTGAAAGAAAGCAGCACCATATGCATTTTCGTTAAGACTGGATGATGTCAGACAATATTAGTAGCTGGGACATTATAATCCTCTCATCACCAAATAGAATCATCAGTTACCACCAGCTACCGGATGGTATATGAACACAAAATTAAAGACTGGAATCATATCAGCCTTGTTATCTTGTAGGTTTCATTAAATACTACAGAAAATATTATAATCAGAATTCATTTATTCCCAGAACTGCTACTGATGAACGCGCTTCCCCACATTAGCTCCCCCCGCCCCCAAACTTCAACCTACAGCGGTTTTAGGCCTTCCGTTACAATTTTTTTAATGAAGTGGGAACACCTGTTATCTGGTGTGCGGATTTTTTTACTTAAACTGTTTTTCCTTCCCCTGTTTCATATTTTTAAAGAAATAACGATTTTTAAAAGTACCAACACAGGCATGATATAATAGGCATTTATTACGTACCATCCTGTCAAAAAAAAAAAAAAAAAAATCCATACGGCAGACTGCATCTCTCTTTCTCGATGACAGTGATCACATTCTTATAATGCAAATGGTCTACTTTCATGTAATGGATCAGTGTTGAAAAGTTGTTGCTCACTGTCTACTTATTTACCACTACGGAGTGAATCAGCTAATGTACACACACTCAAAAAAATATCCTTACAGGCGGGTGCGATACAATACATACAACAATCCAGCTGTCTCGGTAGGGTTGGAGGATGGCTGTTATCAAATGTTTCATTCATGGTGCCAGTTTTTATCACGCAGAAGGTGTAACGATACCTTTTTGAGAGTGTGTACAGTTGGCTGGAGGTGGCCATTCTCGTCTCTCTCTCTCTGCAACCTTCAATACCATCATTGTGCCCGCATCGCTGTGTCACTGTAGGCCGCTGACAAACATGATTTAGCAGACTGTCTGTGATAAGCGGCCTCTTTGCTGTTTAATTCAGAGCGACATTGGACATTGTCGTCCTTGAAGCAGGCATGAACAACAGTTTTTTTTTTATCATTTTTTTTTAACAACCAGCTTCATTTTCTCTAGTAATTCCATTGCGAATGTAATCATCAGGGTTCCAGGTTCTTCAAACTCGCAGCAACCATTTACCATCATTCTCGTATATTCTGCTTATAGTAGGAAGTTTTGCAACATCATAGTGGAAGTTAAATTTTGAGTAGGTAATTACATTGCCCAGTTCATTAATAGGAAACTAGTTTTATATAATATTATCAACTAACACTTAATTTGCTACATGAATGAATTCAGGAAGGAAGTGTCCCTTTAGATGCCTTTGTTTTTTGCTGCAGGAATGCCTTCAATCATTTTAGTTTTTTAAATTAATTTTAGCACAGCAGTACATTATTCTTTAAGCTGTGACTCTCAAAGCTCCCTTTTGGCCTGTCAATGCATTAAATCAACCCTGGTCTTTGATATTCATGTCTGACTTCCCTGATTCAGTGGAGGGGTAAACTGTTAGTCCAGTTTGTTGGGTGCGCATGTTGCTGTGGAAGATGGTGAAAGGGAGAATACACTGGACAAAACTCCGTCGTCCTTACGACTCCCTGCCATCTACCTACTTCCTGGTACAGATATGAGTCCGTCCTTGAAAACTGCTGTTAGTACCTGTTGGCAAAGAAGGTAGGATGCTGTTTCTACTGAGAAGATAAAGGTTACTCAGAGGGTGATATCTGCGCCATGCGTCAGCGTTTGGAGACGAGACGAGACGAGAGAGAGAGAGAGAGAGA
>JAGKTI010033380.1:0-11689 GCA_018397915.1 Birgus latro | reverse complement strand
GATCTCTCATCTGTTCTCGATTCAACCCAAGCCAGGTGGCTTCAGGCGATCGGACTACCACTCGAACTGGGCGTGATAACTGATCCGCAACAAAATTATCTTTACCTTTGAGATATTGTATATCATAATTGTACTCTCGCATTTCCAGAATCCAACGGTTCATTCTTGGGGATTTAGTCCTGCGTTTGAAAATGCTGGTCAGTGGTTGGTGATCTGTGACCACTGTGAACCGTGTACCCCATAAGTAATGGTGATAATTCCGGCATGCAAGAACTATTGCTAGAGCCTCTTTATCGGTGGCTGAATAGCGAGACTCGCAAGGGGTTAGTTTTTTTTTAGAAATATCCGATTGGCTTATTGGTACGTCAGCTTGTACTTGACTAAGGACTCCTCCAATGTGGGTGTTACTTGCATCCGTAGTAAGAATGAATGGCTGATCTACTTTAGCTCCAACTAAAACAGGGGCATTAGTAAGGCAAGATTTAAGATGCTCAAATGCTTTCTGACATTCGCCCGTCCAGAGAAAAGTGGTTCGTGATTTTGTCAAGTTAGTGAGTGGTGTAGCTACGCGTGCGAACGATGGTACATGTTTTCTATAGAATCCGTACATTCCGAGAAATCGTCTCACTTCTTTCACAGTGGTGGGTGGCTTCATTTTAACTATGGCCTCTATATTCTTTGGATCAGGTTTACTACCTTCTGCCGAAATCTGGTGTCCTAGAAAAGTCACTTCTTTACATCCAAATTTACACTTACTGAGATTTAGCTTTACACCATTACTAGCAAGCAGTTCAAAAAGTTGTCTTAACCGATCCAGTAGGGTAGGAAAACTTGGGGCCCATAAGATCAAGTCATCTAGGTAATTTTTAACCCAACCTTTCTGTAGAAGAGGTGTTAGCAAATTGACCATTTGACGTGAGAAGATGGCTGGAGAACAGTTAAGTCCAAAGGGAAGACGACGAAAACGATAGAGAGCCACACCATCGCTGAAAGTTGTCAGATCTCGACTCTCCTCATCTAATAAAATCTGAAAATATGCCTCTCGCATGTCCAGAGTGACGTAATATTGATGTCCAGCGGCTTGGTCCACTAATTCATCTAGCCGCGGAAGTGGATAGGCATCGGCTGGTTAACATGGCGGTAATCGAGGCACATTCTTTTACTACCATCGGGTTTATTGACCAAAACAATAGGTGATAACCAGGCTGCTGTGGATCTTTCAATGATCTCTCTATCCTCCATATCCTTCAACATATCAGTGATAATTTGTTTAACCTGCACAGGATAGCGATACATTGGGCCTCGACTGAGCTGAGGATTTTCGACTTTAATATGAGCTGGAGGACACTTGATCAGACCTAATTCTCCTTGGTCTAGGATGAATAGAGGGTCATACTTCAGGATTAGTTCAGTAAGTTCTTTTCACTGGCCTTCAGTGAGTTGTTGCCAGTTCTGTACAACAATCAAAGCTTTCAATTTCTGACTCCGGGTACCTTTTTGCTCAACGTGATCATTCTCAGGTAGAAGGTCATTTCGTATTTTAGTGATGTTAACTTTGTCAGGGACTGGGCCAGTCACTCTCTCATACGAACCGATGACAGTACCTTTTCGCAACACTTTCACCTTTTTAGTGGGGTTAATTAGTGGAACATAGATGTTGCTTGACTCGTTTACTTGGACCAAGTAAGGGTGACTATTATGACTCATTCTAGACTGTGGATAGATGATAAGATTAGTTGCTGGTTCCACTTTCACAGATACGGACACAAATTTAGTTTGGTAAGGGTCTAACTGCAAGGTCGAAAGGAGATTAATCTGTGAGAAGGTTTGTTTCGGTTTAGACAATACTACAGGTTCATCTTTGACTCTCCTCACCTTGTTCCTCTGTCGACGGATATGGTTTACTACATAAGGTGCACCACCCGACATCATAACTCTCTTCACACCATCCCACATGAGTGTAGCTTGGCTCAACACATCACATCCCAGGAGAATATCCGTACTAAGATAAGAGTTTGGTACTACCGGGATCCATTGCTTGTGTACTTTCTCATCACCGACCGCTTTTTCAGCTCGCAACATCCCTAGTATTCTCAGAGGTGCGCCTGTGATTCCTTGTAAGCGCAGCAGATTACGTCGTGTGTTCAGTTCTCCCCCGATTCGTTTAAATGCGGACTCCTTGATCAAAGTATAACTACTGCCGGTATCCACGACAGCTTCTAGCATCTTCCCATTTGTTATGACACTGATAGTGGGAGATGTTTGACCGCCGGCTAGCCATAACTGCTGAGCCGGTTCCTGAGTTACTACCGGTGAGACGCCTCGAGCTGTGGTGTCGGGACTACGTCCAGGACACCCGCATTCACCTCGCCGTCATCCGGGTCTGCGACAGTCAAAACAGTGTCCAGGACAGGGCTTTCGCCAACAGTCTCTGAGATTGTGAGAAGCAGCTCGACAATGAGCACAGTATTTCTCCCTATATACTTTAGGGTTATTAGGCCGACCCTTGATTGCTTGTGCCAAGTTAGACTTAAGTTCACGGATCTGACGCTTTAGATCCTTTACTACTTCTTTCGGTCCGTCTGGATTCGAAAAGTTACTCTGTTTCGGTGAGGTAGAAGGTGATAGCTGGTTGTCTGACACCCTATCTTTCATGCTTCTTTCAGTAGGTAACATATTTACTTGAGAGGCCTGACTCGCTTCCACAGTTGGCGTTCATTCTCGATTCGATCAATGAATTTCTTTAATGGGTATTCATCATCCAGGAACCCTTCTAATTTACTCCTTGATGGAAGAGGCAATCCATACCACAACTTACGCTTGATTGTTTTGTCTCGGTTAGGGAATCTTTCACCGGGAAATTGGTGTTCAACGGCCGCATGTTTACATATATAGCGGTGCGTAAAAGCCTGTGGTGATTCTACCCAATCGTAACACGCTGAATCCAATTCCTGCCACGCCCGATCGATGCTTACTTCAATAGCAAATTCTGACCTAAGGATCGCCTTGAATGTCAACCACGTGGTTACTCGTCTATTAGTCTGGACGTTGTGAATGAACACTGCTAACTCCGTGCTCACTCGACTCTTCGCAGTTTGTAAGCACTTTGTATCATCTTGGCTACACTGCTCTACCGCTTCAAAGAACATTTCCAGCCGAGCTGCCGCATCAGTACTCTGTAACTGACTCAGTTCTAGTACTGGAACATCACGTGGTTTTAGGGGATTCACGTTACCCATCATTGCTTGTATACAATCTGAAGTCTGAGGACAGGCTAACTTCGGGAAAGACTGCTGCGCCTCTGTCTGATCATACTCCTCGTCCTCAATCTTAATTTCTACACCCTGCCAACTCATGGTGAAACAGAAGGAACGCTACTATTAGCTATCTAAATTATTAGGCCAGATATCCTCTTATCACTGACACCAGTTTATTCTTCACCTTGCTCCTGGCCTCACCTGACCAGTGCACTCCATCTGATAGCGAACCCGCATAAAAGGCTGTATTAAACTGAATTACTCTTTGCTTTGCTCTACGTTTCAGTTGCTGATTGATCGCATTTTGAAAGGTTCGGTAACCCTCAGTGGAGATTGGGGTGTCTCCCTGGTAAATACGGGGTTCCACCAAACACATACGAACCTCTGCTCCACAATTACTCTCTATGACTTCTACAATTTGACCAATATCATGTGCCACTTGACTAGGAGTCGAATGCCAGCTTATATCATTGCTTCCTATCCAGAGAATACACAGATCATGTTGCCACTCGAGTACTCCACTGACTCGTTCATCAAAGAAAAAAGAACTGGCTTTGGCTCCAGGGGCCCGATACACTCTCAGTTCCACGTCCGAATCAATATTCAATGACTGAGGTATTTGGCTGTGACCTACTAAGGATACTCTTAACATTCTGCAAAGTACTAACACTTTTAACTGTGGGAATATACCGATCAATTTTCGGTTTATCGCTACTTGAAAATTTTACCTCCCAGGGGTTCTTAATAAGACCAAGTGGGCCTCTAGCATGTTATAACAATCGATCTATTTACATATATATCCCACCGCTGCCACCAGTGTAAGGGCGCCAATTTTGGCGTTGCCCTCAGAAAAGAAAAATCCCACAGATGTGACCACCAGTGTAAGGGTGAGAATTTTCGCTTCCCTTAATAATGGGTATGATCTATCTATATCCAAATCTGAATGAACGGTAGGGACTGGCCTATGTCCCAGTCAGTTCCATTATGCACGACCAGGGTTTAGAAAGAAAGATTACCTTAGACCTCAACGCAGACCAGGTTTTAGGTTGGGTGAAACCCTGAGGACCACCTTTCACGGGAGAAACAGTCCCCGTGGGTCCCTTTCAGAGGAGTGGGGTTACATACCGTACAGTATGTACGCTGTACCTGTTGGATCTGCTGCAAGCTCCATGGTGTCTTTGCTGATGTGTGTTATTATCACTTTTCCTATATTCCATTGTAAACAAGGACCTTCGTCATGTATCAGTGCGAAATCTATATATGCTTAGGAAAATGCTCTGCCCACAGCGTGTCTTCGGCTTGCCCTATATTTAAACAAACAGTTGGAGTCCATTGCCTTCTCACAGTATCGACATTCTGGCAATAAATCAGTATCAGTGAATTATGTTTTTTTTTACTGTTCAGGTGGGATCCTATAGCTCATAAAGAAATATTTGCATACATTTACCACTGAGCGAATGCGAAGGTGGCAGTGTGAAGATTCATAAAGGTCAGTATACACATATGTGACTGGTCAGTCATTCACAGTCGATTCTGTTTTTGCTAAAACAGTGTTTGATTCTATTCTTTTCATTAACGCACTCTGCATAACGGCGTAAGACCAGCCTTAACTGCGCCTACAGAACACTCCAATATCCACTACATTAAAGTTTGCCTTTCACATCTATGCACACTAATGCTATACGCTACCATAGGTTCGGCTCCTAATTCCTTGAACTAATTTGCTGCGTGCTTGAAGGGAAGTTCACTGCCATTCATTGATATTCTAGGAAATTTTCTTAAACAGAACCGAAATATCACAGTACAGTCCTCACAAGACATGCTGTCACACAGTTCCATATATACTGCTCGTGGTATGTCACAAGTAAATTACAGAAAGTATAATTTCACCAGGTCCATTCCACTATTAACTTTAGATGTTTCCGTATAATCCAACACTGTTTCCGTATAATCCAACACTTTAAGAGCATTCAGGCTTATAAAATGTCATTTAAGTCATTTTCATCTCGATCTTGCTATTGACATATGGTTTTATTATGCTTAGGAAAGCAACTTGCCAGATAGGAGTTTAGTGATAGTTTATATCTAACTCTCCCGTTCTCAAACTCCCTCCGTAATTGGTTACTAATTATTTAGTGCCACACACGATTAAAAAGAAAAAAAAAAACTCGTAAGCATGCTATGAAACTGAGCATTACTGCAACACTTGTGAGCAGAATGTGTTCCCATGTTTTCCCGGGTGCGATAAAATGTGAAAATTTGTGCTGCCATCTGTTGTATGGAGGAGGACTGTTACAAGTACTACTGTCCTAATGTAGCGTCAAAGTTCAGAGATAGTGATTTCTAGGTAACGCTTTAGTATTGGGGTTATTTAACGCTTAACCACACTTTTTTTTTCTAGTTTTTATCAAACTAAATATTATAGCTCAGACTTACTAGCTAATTTCCTAAGATTTTCCAAAACAAACAAACAAACGCCTCCTAACCCTCTGACTGCTAATTACATATTTTGCATTTTTTTCCACTAACGCCATACAGTTTTAATGTGGCCAAAACAAAGAGCAGCAAAAGTTAAAAACTATCACAACTCTGTGGCTGATGGACGATTTTTTACAGGTTTTACAAGATCAGTGCAACCAGAGGGTTAAATTAACATTGTCAGAATTTTTCTATCACGTGGATTGAAGAGGTGAGAAAGGCTGTGGCACAAAAGAAGAAAGCATATAGTGAGTGGATGAGGAACAGGGGCGTCGAAGAAGTTGAAAGACGGAAGAAAGAGTTGTATGTAGAGAGGAGGAGAGAGGTGAAAAGATTAGTAAGAGAGAGTAAGAAGAGAGTGGATGAGGAATTTGGAAGGAATCTGAGTGCAAAGTGGAGGGAATGTAAGAATATGTTCTGGAAAGAGGTAAAGAGAGTTAGACAGGGTGCCAAAGAAGGTAGTTGGGGTGTAAACGATAAAAATGGTAGATTACTAGTAGAGAAGGAAGAAAAAGTAAACACATGAAAAGAGCACTTTAATGAATTGTTGAACATAGGGAATGAAAGTAATGCAGGTATAAGTGGCTGGGGAATGGCCGGGAGAAGGACGAATGTGGGAAGAAAGGAAGAAATCAGTAGGACGGAAGTTGTGGAAGCAATGAAGAAAGTCAAAATGGGGAAAGCCCCAGGAATTGATGGAGTGTGTTGTGAAATGTTGAAGTATGGGGGAGAGATAGTAATAGAATGAATGAGGAAGGTGTGCAGATTGGCCTGGGAGGAAGATAGAGTTCCGGAGGATTGGAAGTCAGGTATAATTATTCCCGTGTACAAAGGAAAAGGAGAAAAAGAAGTGTGTGGTAATCATAGGGGCATTTGCCTTTGTAGTGTAATAGGAAAAGTATATGGTAGGATACTTATTGACAGAGTTAGGGAAATAACAGAGGAATTAGTTGGAGAAGAACAGGGAGGTTTTAGGAAGGGGAGAGGTTGTGTAGATCAGATATTCATTCTCAGATCTTTAGTGGAAAAGTTTCTAGAGAAGGGAAAGAAGTTGTACGCAGCCTTCATGGATTTGGAGAAAGCATATGACAGAGTGGATAGACAAGGACTGTGGAAAGTTTTAAGAATATATGGAGTAGACGGAAAGTTGTTGAAGGCCGTGAAGAGTATGTATGAGAGTGCTAAGGCTGCAGTGCTTGTGGATAGTGAACTGAGTGAATTTATCCATTTGAGGGTTGGACTCAAACAAGGATGTGTCATGTCTCCGTGGTTGTTCAATCTTTATATGGATGGGGTTATAAAAGAGATACAAGGTAGGACAGTGATGTTGGAGCGGCCCTAGTGAGAGAGGGCAGTGTTTGGAAACTCCCTGTACTGTTGTTTGCAGATGATTCTGTGTTGTTAAGTGAAGACGAAGGGGAGCTTCAAGGCTTGATAGATGAATTTGGGAGAGTGTGTAAGAAACGGAATCTAAAGATGAATGTAGGGAAGAGTAAAGTGATGGTCACTGAAAGAAGTGAAGTCAGTGAATGTACAGTGAGATTGAATGGAGTGGATATGGAGAACGTGAGTTCATTTAAGTACTTGTGTAGTGTGATGAGTAAGGACAGAAGTTTAGAGGGTGAATTACTTGAATGGGTGAATCGGGGAAGAAAGGTTGCTGGTTCCTAGAAAGCAGTGATAAGAAACAGGGAAGTGAGTGTGGAAGTGAAAAAGCTGCTGCATGACAGTATTGCGATACCAGCTCTTTATGGAAGTGAAGCTTGGACCTTGTTGGAGGGACAGAAGGCAAGAGTGAGAGCAGTGGAAATGAGTTATTTGGAAGGAGCATGTGGAGTCATATGGAGAGACAGACTGACAAATTAGGAAGTGAAGGAGCGTTGTGGGGTGGATGAGGATGTGATAGGAAGCGTTAGGAAGAACACATTAAGATGGTCTGGCCATGTGGAGAGGATGGAGAGTGAGAGACTGACGAGGAGAGTGTATGTGAGTGAGGTGGAGGGTGGGAGAGGGAGGGGGAGACCAAGGATGAGATGGAGGGATGGAGTGGATAAGTATATGAGAGAGGGGGGTGTGAGCTGGGAGTAGGGCAATGAAATGGCGGGGGACAGAGTGACATGGAGGCGATTTGTTTGTGGCCACCTCTTACGGGATTAAGGCGTCTGGCAATAGATAGACAGACGTTCTTTATTTTCGAAGAATCATTGTTAACACAATTTACACACAAAAATATACACAGGAGTGCATGTATTGGGTCCTCGTTCCTCGAAAAATCACAACTAGCATCATAACGAGCAGTATTCTTGTTGGTCTAGGAGTTTTTGTAACAAGATTTCCACAGCTATATATTTTGCCTGCTACATTTTAGCATCGTCATATGAGACAGATTGAAACTATGTCGTTACTGCTGTGACTCAATATACATAGAAGAACAATTTAAAGTGTGATATGCAAGAGAAATCGCTAAGAATGAAGTGTCCACATTCCTACTCTCTATTACCATCACATGCTGCTTCTTTGTGAAGATGTTTGATATCCCTTCGGACATTTTTCCACTTCCTTTATGTAGTGCTGCCTACTTCTTCCATGAACTTTAGCATTCTTTTTCTGTGTCTGTCTTCATATCTTCTTATTTTTCCCATCATTCCTGTCAGTTTTTATTGTTCGAGCGAACGAGAACACCAAATTTGGTCACAGTTTGGACCCCCGACATATGTACCGGAGCGAAAGGGTTATCGCATCAGCAAGAAATGGGGACAGGGGTCTGAAAAAAAACTCTGTAGTACAGTAGCGAACATTTTGGATATCTCAGCCAATTTTGAAGTTACAAGAATGATAGACACCAATTTGGACATCGCAGTAAAATCCTCAATTATTTTAATTTCATAGGCAACCCGTAAATCCCAATAGTTTTTGCATAAATTGAGGAAACGATTTTTTATAAGTCAGATTTGTGTAACAGCTGGTGCACAAGAAGTAACGGTCTAAGGTTGCCTGAGTAGAGCAGGAGTATTTTCCGGCGACTTGTGAGAGCAACCAGGTTTTGCCTTTTCTGAACAAATAATACCTTCTATTTGGCTTGTCTTGGAAACTTTTGAGTGAATCCGATTCAAACTAACACAATACCCTGACCAACAAAAGAAACTCTGAATTTCTGATTTCTTATTCGAACCGGAGCGAACCGAGAGATTTGGTGAAAGTAATTTTTGTGAGTGAGCAAAAGCAGTCATTAATAACCTGCTAGGTCCCAAGCCCTGGACCTAAAGTTAATACAAGAGGAGTATTGGTTTTTCGGAAGTGCGAGGGACTATTTTTGGTGTAATCTAATAAGTTCTTTTTAGTATTTTCAGGTCAGTTAATCAAAGAATGATGATAAGCCACATGAGACAATATTTAGCACTGCCTGACTTCCTCTTTCGCTCGCTCGAACACGTTCCACACTTTCAGTGTGGAGCCTATTACGTGTTTACTCTTCTTTCCAGTTCGGATAAGGTTCTACACTGAGTGTCAAGCCTAATGGTTCCTCTATCATAGGAAATAACGTACAACGCTAGGCGGTTAACATAAAACCAAGTAACGGGGTGATGTCATGCAGTCTACTATGGTACCCCTGTTAACTGGATAGAAGGACACCAATGCAGTGTCCATGCGGGAACCATACTTCCACACTCTTCTCCGCGTCTGGTTGTGGCGAGGCGGTGTCCACTACAAGGGAATATCGGTTCACTGCCCTGGACTGCCCAGCAGGGTTGGTTGGTTGCTTGCCAGCAGCATATGGGTGTGCTCGGCCAGACAGATCGGTGTTATTTAAAGAAAATAACTACTACCCGGGAAAATACCCTTTGCTGAATATTTTATATTGGTTGATTTATATAATAATTATATCTTACGACAGACTTTTCGAACATTTGGAATTAAATACTGTAGGCTATAGCCTTCATCAGCGTCTTCACTACTAGGGTGCATTTCCAGGTTGAACGAAGAAGTCTTGCCACAGCAAAATATGAAACGCAAAAACATTTGGATGAATATGTTAACATGAAGTTTTCCTACCTATAAGGAAAGGCGAAGCACGAAATTTAAAACCCTTTTTGTGGATTAACTAAAAAAAAAATATTGGTGTATTATCAGGCACTCTGGTAGACGATTATTGCCATTAAGTCACTCATTTATTGTTGATAGAGCAAACATAAACACTGCATTTAGAAACTAATTTATTTTACTAAATTTCGACTAGAAAAACGTGGAGAAAACTATAACTACATTGGTAAATATTTTTCAACGAACCATTTTGTTATCATTTTCACTGTACTGTATAGCATGTATGTTAATAACATAAACATATTCCGCTGGCGAGGTAGCGTAACTGAAATTTAAAATATTTTACAACATAGTTACATTAGCTAGAATTTGGTGCAATTGGGGATTATTATGGAGGCCAATGAGTCTACGGAATCTGGCCCAGAGATTCTGATCGACAAACATTTCTATTATGCTGGTGTATTCCATCCGTCCATCCATCATCCAATTTATGTTTGCCCCGTCAGGAGCGCAGGGACCCGGGGCAAGGCCACTCAGTCTCGACATTTAAGGTGAGAGGGTTCAACTTCATTCACTCTTGAGTGGCACTATGTGAACAATAAGCTCCAGCCATCCCACAGATAGAAACCACTTCAGGCTTCATCTAGTGGGAGCGACATAGCCCACTCAACCACCAAGCGTCATATGGTTATATTGTTACCACCCAACATCGTACATGGTTTCCTGGTTTAAAGGAAACCTATTGGCTTGTCACTCATTGTAGAGTCACTCAAGTGGGTGGACGGTGAGACTCAGAATCTGCCAGTTGTGTTGATTTATACAATACTAGCAATTTATGTTTGACCAGACTGGAACAACCTCACGACCTTTCGGCAGTGAGTGAGGCTGCCCCTACGCACAGTAAAACCGCAGAGGAAAAAAGGGATACAAATGAAAAACCCCAATTGTATCTGGCATTCGGTAGGAAAATGTGAGAGATTTTTTCCCCCTCTCTGTAAAGTTCATATGCTTTTACTGGTTGTTACGAGCAAATAGTGGTCATATATGTTGGGTTCATTCTAAAATCTGTCGACAAACAAGTGGATGAAACGGGAAACAAAGACTCAAGTATTTGTGTGTGTGTGTGTGTGTGTGTGTGTGTGTGTGTGTGTGTGTGTGTTGTAGCTTACGTTAGAGTGTCGTCACACTGATGAAAGAATCTGAAATACTGACAGAGTTCGTCCAATGTATGGTATATATTGTGGACTAAGGCTGGAATAAGAACACTCAAGTTCTGATCACAGCTTTTGTTAATTGTTACTTGCATTATGCCTGCCACTGAGAAACGGAATGCCCAGAAAGTGGTCATAACAAACGAAACGGAATGCCCAGAAAGTGGTCATAACAAAGTGGGTTCTATTACTCTAAATTTTACTGTCATTCACTATTGGGCTTGGAGGAAGGGAAGCTTTTTAAATGATCCAAATTTCAGTCACTACTAAGGCAGATTTTAAAAGTTATTCTTGCTAACTATGAACGATTTTTAAAGCTCAGGAGAATCATTTGGAACAGGTGGGGGTCAGATATCGCTTCATCGATCTGAGTACTATACGCTCATCCTGGATTTGATTATAATCATCTGGTAGTAACCTGAGTACTTAAAAAGTAGAAAGAAAAATGGAAGAATGTTGATGTCAAACCACCAAGATGCACCATAATTTCACTCACGTTCAGTACTTTTTCCAGTGGCACACAATGAATTAATTTATACAAGGATTTCCCAAAGGGTATAGCTATAACAGGCACAGCAAGCCAGTAGCCGAAAAATGTTTTGCTCGTGAATCCCAAAGATCAGCCTCGGAACCAGGAAGAACTACTTGTTGCAGACCTCGGACACGATTTACAGACTTGTCGAGGAATAATATGAAAATCAG
>JAGKTI010033379.1:0-11689 GCA_018397915.1 Birgus latro | reverse complement strand
TGGCTCATTCTGCTGATGTGGGTACAATAGATGTCTCAGGAAATTAGGTAGATAGACAAATAGATAAAGCAAGAGCGCTAAATATGAATTTATCTATCTATCTATCTATCGAGCCGTCAGTGGAGGACGAAAGTACAAAGCATGTGTACCACCCTATGTGTACTTTTATGTACATAAAATTTACGTACATGCCAATGGAGGAAAGGAATGTCTTTAATTATGAAAATTGTTATTAAAATATATGCCGTATATATTTACCCATTTTCATTATCCTTTAATGCTAATAATAACAATACTCATAGTAACAATAATAATAATAAAATAATAATAATAATAATAATAACTAATAATAATAATAATAATAACTAATAATAATGATAATAATAATAATAATAATAATAACAATAATGATAATAATAATAATAATTATTAATAATAATAATAACAACAACAAAAACAACATCAATAATAATAATGTTTATTATAATAATAATACAGTTAATTATAATGGCCATTGTAATGAAAGAAAAGCATTTGGAAGCCAAAGGCGGTAGCTCGATCGGTAGAGAGTTGGCTTGAGGTCCCGTGGGACCCAGGTTCGAATCCTCGCTGGTGCAGGGAACAGTTTAAGGATTTGAATTTCATTAAATCAGGCTTTACTGATCTACCAGAAGACCCGCCGACATGTAAAAATAACCCCGCTAATACCAATACACCAGTCCTGTATGAGACAGCCCTAGCATGTATTCAGTATGGATGGTGGGTGTTAAGCGCCGAAGTGGTGACATGTAGAGGTATGTAGGAGGACGGCTGGGCCTTGATAGCAGGCTGTAAAGCCTATGCCCAGAGTCGGACACACACAAAAAAAAAATGCTAATCACTCGCCAGAATATGCTTTGGCCAAGTCCAAAATTTTGGTCATACCTTTATACTCTGAAAGTTTCATGTTGATAGCTCAAGCCGTTCATGAGATACCTAATGGGAACACACACACACACACACACACAGGCAGCATCAGAGTCAACACGTCTGTCTCCTCGCCCCGCGCTGACCACCCTTGGCCACAATTGGTCACACCTAAATAGTATCTTTGTATGAGTCAAGCTCTGTACTAGGTTAAAAGAAAACTGGTGTTCTTATACAGTAGAATACAGCCAATTAGAGCAGGAATGCGCTGATCAAGCTTCATCAACTGTTTCATCTATCACAAGCGAGTGCAAAGGGATTGCATACCTGTAAGTAGAATTTTTCTTCAGTAATACCACAGGATGAGCACCATCTTTAGCAAAGTGAACATGGAAGGAGTTAAGAAAAGGGATAAAGGTAGAAAACAGGATGATGATTTTTACCCGGAACTGGTGGATATCTATCTATCTATCTATTGCCAGACGCCTCAATCCCGACCGGGGTGGCCACAAACAAATCGCCTCCATGTCACTCTGTCCCCTGCCATTTCACTACCACGCTCCCAACTCACACCCCCCTCTCTCATATACCTCTCCACTCCATCCCTCCATCTCATCCTCGGCCTCCCCCTCCCTCTCGCCCCCTCCACCTCACTCACATACACTCTCCTCGTCAATCTTTCACTCTCCATCCTCTCCACATGCCCAAACCACCTTAACGTGTTTCTCCTAACGCTTCCCATCACGTCCTCAACCACACCACAACGCTCCTTCACTTCCTCATTTGTTAGTCTGTCTTTCCATGTGACTCCACATGCTCCTCTCAAATAACTCAGTTCCACTGCTCTCACTCTTGACTTCTGCCCTTCCAACAGGGTCCAAGCTTCACTTCCATATGTCAGAGTTGGTATCACAATACTGTCATGTAACAACTTTTTCACTTCCATGCTCACCTCCCTGTTTCTTATCACTGCTTTCAACGAACCAGCAACATATAATAAACTAGTAGAGAGGGCGAACAAGCTGGAGAAGGCTTTTCAGAGTGAAATGGATGAAATTAAGAAGCCATTGCGCATGCAGAAGGAAGGAAATGAAGAATTAGTAAATGAATTAAACAAAAAAGACAATAGATGAGCTGTTAGCTGAGGTGGGTTCACTTAGAAGGAAGATTAGTGAAATGGCAAGTACAGTTGTCAACCGTGAGAGTATTAGTTCAGAAATGATACAGAGACAATTAGGCAAGCAAGCAGTCTGACATACCAAAGCAGTGGTACTGAAGAGAATATAACCCAGATGAATGAAGTGATGCAAAGTTACAAGATGATGTGGAAACTATATATGCTGAAATGGTGAAAGTAAGGAAAGACTTAGAAACAAGAGTAGAAGAAAAAAAGAATTAGAAAGGAAGTGAACAAATTACCAAAACAACCCCAAATTTGTCAAATATTCAGCAGATATCAACGAATCTATAGTAATCACTGGTACAGATGAAGAGGAAATTAAAAAAAAAAAAATGAGAGACAAAAAGATGGCAAATATAATGAGTATATTGAAGGAAGTATCAGAGGAAATCTGTAAAAACACACACACACACACACACACACACACACACACACACACACACAGAGGAACACAAAAGGCTATGGAAATACGAAGGAAACAAATCAAGGCCCCTGAAAGTAACCTTGCAGAGTGTGAACACTGTGGAGGCAATATTAAAAAATTCAAACTCATGGAAAAAGAGGAATTTAAAATTTTATGGATAAAAATATGCCAGACTCAAGAGGAATAGGGAACAATAAAGGAGAAGACGGAGGAGGCAAAAACAAAAGGACGAGGGAAGATCAGAGGAAGAAATGAGTACATTTTCTTAGAAGCTAATTGAATTGCAGTTACGAAAGTGGTACATAACAAACTGGTAATTAAAAGGAGGAAGGTAGTGGACTCAAGTTATGGCAAGTATGTAAACAAGATGACTAAGTTGATGTACTCAAATGTAGATGAAATGGTGTCTAAATTATTGGAGATAGAAGACTATACCAAAGAAATAGAACCACATATAATTTGCCTACCTGAAACAAAATTAACCTCAAAGATATCAAATGATACCTTAAACTTAGAGGAATACAGTATATGGAGAAGAGACGGAAGTTTAAGAAAGGGAAGAGGAATTAAAATGTTAACAAAGAAAAATCTATAAATCAAAGAAATAAAACCAGATATGACCTCACAAGTAGAACTGCTTGCATTGGAGATTAACACATCTGAAGGAAAATTAACTGCGGCAAATTTATACGTGCCACCCAAAACAAACACTTGGGAAAGAGGCGAATATGAAGACCTGGCAAAAAGTCCAATTCAGGGTTTAAGCACATTACTACATAGAATGGTAGAGAAATCTGAAAGAATTATATTAACTGGAGATTTCAATACAAATATAAATTGGAATACTCTAGATGTAAGAAGCCACGAAATCTTTTGGGATCAAAAGCTCCTAGATCCTGTGCATGAGTCTTTCCTAACACAGCATGTAAAGGAAAACACCAGAAAAAGAGGACTTGATAATCGATCAGTACTAGATCTTATATGTACTAAGCAAGAAAATTATATTGATAATATAATGTATTACCCTTCATTCGGCAAAAGCGACCATGCAATATTGAACTGCAGCTTCAGGACTGGATATGACATAGTTACCAGTAATGAAAGTTACAAAAAGGGTCAAAACTACAAAAAAGGCAACTATCATGACCTGAAGAAGTACTTCTTTGAAATAGACTGGGAAAGTGAACTTAGACGACAAGATCTAAATGTTATCTGTAGAAAATTCTGTGAATTTTATGAAATAGGAGTCCAAAATTACATATCTCAGCACAAAGAAACAGAAATGAAAATAACGAAATGGTTTAATACAGAATGCAAACAACGAAAAGAAAAAAGAGACTTGCTGTGGAATAGACACAGAAGACACAATAGTGAAAGGGCACATAACAACTATAAACAGCCAAGAAATGACTATACAAAGATAAGGAGGGAGGCTCACAGACAGTTTGAGGACATTTTAAATAAAAGTAATGATGAACCTAAGCTTTTTTACAGCTACATCCGAAGCAAAACCAAAGTTAAGGGTAAAATACAGTCCATTACGGATGAGGGAATCATCTATACACAAGAAAAAGATACTTGTGAAGCACTAAATAAAAACTTCCAATCACTTTTTACAAAAGAAAATAACTGAGTAACTCTGCGGGAGACTGTTCCAAGTGCCACCACCCGCCAACCCTGTTTTTTCCCCCCAGCAAAACCCCACACTAAAATTCCTCTTCCGTTTGGTGGGAGTTGGATTGTTCTTCCTCTGTGGCAATAAGGTCGAAAGTCCTTTTACCTAACAGTATTTTTTCTCCAAAAGACCATCACTGCATGGGTCTGCCACCTCTGCAAGAGAAGAATCCAAGCGACATGCTTCCTAACAAAGCAGCGCTCAGCCAACCAGCATGCTAGCTAGGGAGGCATTCGGCCAATGGAACGCAAGGGATGCCATGACGAGAACGGCGCGCAGCCAGTGAGCTACCTTTCATTCCCGTCCAGCACAACTATGCTTAGTCTCCCTTTCACACCGCCGCCATTACCTTGTCCCTTGGATTACTCCTGTGTTTCTGTGCTTTCTGCAGCCATGGATTTCAGTGCTTTGTCTAGTGATCTTGACAGCCGCAGGCTATCGCTCTTCCCCATGCGTCCAGTGAAAGCGAAGCTCAGGTGATAAAAGCAGACAGAAAACGACCTCGTAACGTGGAGGAGTGAGGGAGCATAGTGGCAAAAAAAAAAAAATGCGTAACCTAGGCCAGGCATATGTAAGCTACAAGACGAAAAAAAAAAAAATGTGCCTGCACGTGCCATTGGCAATCCCTGTCGTGATTGTTGCTTTGGAGAGGTTATGCAGGAAGGTATGAAAGAAGTGTTCAATGAATTCTAGGCAGTAATATCGTATGATTCCCTGAGTGCATACATACAGAAAGTGGTTGAAGTGGTGCCAGTGAAGCGTAAGCGTACCAAGGAAGCATATGGTAAGCGCAGCAGTACCAGTCAGTATAATGTAATGGTGAATAACATCAAGACACGAGTGTGCAAGGAAGGTTTTTTAGTTATGCATGCCATTAGCACTACATGCTTCACGACGACATTGCATAAGGTAACAAGCACAGGCACACCTGTTCCTGATCAGTGTGGACGTCATGAACCTGTCAATTAAATCGTTGGTAACAAAGCTCTACGTGTGAGGGAATACATCAACCTGTTACCTGCTATGTCATGCTAGTATAGCAGAGCAAAAGCACCAACCAGAAACACCTGGAGTCACAACTGACCACAGAGAAGCTGTACGTGTCATACCTGGAATGGCTCAATCAGAATTACCCAGATGAGCAGCATGCCAGTCTGCATTATTGCTCTGATGTTTCCATTCGTGAGTTCAGCATCTTCTATGAGCCACCCCGTATTAATACCTGCACTACTTGTGACCAGTTCGATGTGTCCATCAAGAATTCGACAGGAGACCAGACTACCTTGGATGACCTCACCCAGAAGAAGGAGGCAGACCAGCGTATGGCACAGCAGACCAGCGTATGGCACAGCGTATGGCACAGCAGGCGCACGACTTCATGAAGGCCATGGAGTCGGATAACAACCCAGAACTTCGTTGCTATCTGTGTCGACTTGCAACAGACACTGCCCATGGCAAAAATCACCGCTAGTGTTGCACACTACAAGAGAAAACTATGGACCTATAATCTGTGCATCCACAACTTGAACACCAACATCAGCACTATGCATGTGTGGGATGAAACACAAGCAAAGCATGGGTCGTGAAACTGCAAGTTGCATAAAACACTGGATAGACGAGGAAAGTGCCATTGATGACTTTTCTGAGTTAGTGGTTGTCTCAGAAAACTGTACAGGCCAGAACAAAAACATCAACCTGTTGCTGTTTTACCTGCGTGAGCTGCACTCGAGGCATATAGTATCCATCGATCATGTTTACCTGGTGCCTGGCCATATTGTAGTTTCATGGCCTGCGATCATGCGTTTGGCAATGCTGAACGGCATTTAAGGCGTGTGCCAAACCTTTATATGCCTGACGATTATGCTGACCACATTGCTCGTTCTGTGGCTAAAAAGTATATAGTCGTGTGCATGAACCAGGACTTGTTTCTAAACCTTAGTGTGCTGCAGACCTCCATCATCAAATGCCAGGCACCAGGTCGAACCTTCAAGGACTCCCGGAAGCTCCTGTTCCAGCCCGGATTCTGGGAAGGCATACTCATAAAGTTGCCTATGAGTACAATGATGACATCACCGAGATGGGACTCATGAAGGGTAGAGGTGCCTTGTTCCGTGCCAAGTTTGACCTGAGTTCCGTCCACCTCTTACCCATATACACCACCCCCCTCCGCCTCTCTGTTGAGATCAGTGGCCTGCAGAATTTGCTGCCCTGCATGCCCTTAGACAAGTGCCAGTTTTATGCCAGGCTTGAGGCAGGCAGAGCTGATGACGTCACTGCATCCGAGGAGGATGAGGATGACGAGTTGCTGGAATATTGCAACTAATCCAGGGGTGGGGGGCGGGAGGGGAGGAACGGGAAACGACGTAAGTACCCTTATTAATCTTAAGTATCATTATAATAATAATTATTATTATGACCATTATTATGATTATTATTAATTTTTTTAACTAATAATACCCCCCTGGGGGTAGGGGGATTTTCAAGAATTGTCCCCAAGTATCCCTGCTTGTAGTAAGAGGCAACTAAAAGGGTTGGTGGTGGGTTAGTGCCCCACCCTGTAAAACAACTAACTAAAAATACGAACAAGAAGCCTCGGACCAGGACTGATTAAAAGTTGACGACAAAGGACCACAAAGGACCGGACAAAGGACTTGTTACGGACTGCAACCTGGAATGTAAGGGAAAAACTAAATGGCGAGGTGAGAGTGTGAGAGAATGGGAGTATGGATGGGGTATATGCGCGGGAGTAGGTGAGAATGGGAGGGCAAAAGAAGGAGTGTGTATTGCTGTCAGTAACAGATGGAAGGAGAATATAAGAGAGTGTCACGAATTTCCTACATCGTGAAACTGTGTATCGTAAATCGTGACACTGACTGAGTTTGCGGGAACGATTGAACATTTCTGAAATCCATAGAACTTCGCTCATTCTCTTAGCTGTCCACTTCTCTACTTATATTTGCATCAAGTTGTCAAAACTTTTGTCATTCTCTCGGGAGTGACTGTCTTTATATACAGAGAGTGCGTTCCTCTGAGCGATAATTTCTGAATTGTCATTTCTTTGCACTTACCTCTCGGGCCGTTAGTTGGCCACGCCCTTTTCACTCGTTGCTCGTGTTTGTGCAGCATCGAGCTTTAGTCGTCCCAGTGACAGTCAAGAAGAGTGGAAGTGCCGTGCGCAGAGCTCGAGCGGGTCTCTTTTCTTAGCGATCTCAGAAGTCTCGGCTGTATCGGCGTGAATTCCCAAAGCACCCACCAGCCTGGTGATCGACTGTATTAGAGGCAGTCTCATCTCTATTGATTAGTATTTCTTTTGTTTTTTTTTCTAGGCTTAAGGTTTTTTATTATTTAGCTCAGTGCATTATTTAGCTATTGGTTGAGTGATTGAGTGAGTGCATTTCCCTTTCTTTGATTTTGAATAGATTCATGTAACGTAAATTTATTTTCGTGTAATTAATAAATTTACAGTTCGTTTTCTTGAGCTTTGTTAAATGTAACAGTCGAGTTTGATTTCCCCACATATTTAGTACACTTTTGCTACTCCAAGTTAGCACAACTCCTTATGTTAATCACGTGTGAGAAAAAAAAAACGAGCGTCCTAGATACTCCTCACTGGAGAAAGTTATCTAGGTTGAACAGAGGTAAATTTGCATAAGTCTCGTGAGTAAATCAGGCAATTAAATCCCCTAACTCACCTACAATCACCTCTCATTTACTATAGCTAGTTCCCTAAGATTTGGCCAAATCAACAAGGTCACTTAGCTACGTATTGAGTCGAACAACAAGATGACGACGGGCGTGCTGTTTCGGTCTTTCCTGGGCAATCAGGCGTCCTTGGAGTGTATGTACAGGAGTTTATGTAGCTACTGACGGAATGAAATCTGCTCAAGGAGTGTGCAAGATGGCGAGCTTCTTGTCCCTCATAGGATAGAAGAGTTGCCAACTATTGCTTAATTACGTCAAATACAGCTAACTTACTCCGTAAAATATACAAGATGAATCTAACTTAATCTAATCTTAGTTATAATTAAACTAAACAAGATATTCCCCCTTTTCTACAGATAGATATACTGTATATACATTAAACCTGGCCTCCCGTTTGATCATGGGCTTTTTCATCCTTACCACGTCATCCACGCAGGCGCAGTTTAGGTCAATGGAAAATTCTCCAGTTTTACATGTATGTACATAGTTGTCTACCAATGTTAAACGCAGTAGCATTTAATTTATTAATAATAAGAATTAACAGAACGTAATCTCTGGGTTTTTAAACCTCTCAAGTACGTTTTCCTCTGCCCTTTAACAATCGACAACTAAAGTAAAAAGCACAACAGCTCGGGGAAAAATATTTCCCACAGTTTTGGGGCCGGGCGAAAAATGATACGCTGTATCATGTAATATGTCCCTTTGCCCAAAGCTCTCTCCACTGATCTCTAGAGCCCTGTGCCGCGACCCTTCTAGGTCGCACATCTTGACCCAACTGTTTTCCACCATCCTCGGTTTCCAGGGGAGCCGTTAACTCTAGGGGCACCAGTTTATCTATGGTTTTCATACTGAGATGTTCCCTACATTTAATTTTTACAAGTCTTAGCACCCCCTCTGAGTCTGGATGTGTGGAAATCACCTTAGCTAATGGCCACTGGGATCTTGGTTGTTCGGTTTTTACTAAGACCACATCTCCTATATTTATAACTGATTTGTTGCTGGCAGCCTGAGCCCCATAATATCTTTCTCTTAGGCTCAAGAGATATTCTTCACTCCAATGTCTATTCCAGATGTCCAATACCCTTTTAAGACGTTGGTATCCCTCGCGCAGATGTTGTCCTAGTTCATTAGTTCCAATTGTAGGATCATTTATTTCCTCCTGAATATCCACACAAGGTATTGGATGAAGTTTCCTGCCATGCAACATATGAGCAGGTGTCAATGCTTCAATTCCAAGGCTAGTATCATCTAAATAGGTTAATGGTCTATTATTAATCCTAGCCTCAATTTCAGTTATCACCGTTCTCAGTTCCTCTCTGGTGATCTTAGTTCTGTGTAGAGTTTTCCTTAGGCAGTTCTTTACTATTCCAATCAGTCTTTTTGTAAATCCATTTTGCCATGGTGCTCTTGGAGCAATGAACTGCCAGATACAATTTCGGATTCCCAGTGCTGTCTTAACCTTTGGGTCATTCATTATGTTCAAAAGTAAAGGTGCTGTTCCAACGAAATTAGTTCCGTTGTCGCTTATTAATCTGGTAGGACAAGACCTTCTAGCAGCAAATCTTCTAAATACATTCAGGAATGTCTCTGAACTGAGATCTTCTGCCATTTCTAGATGGACTGCCCTCGTGTAGGTGCAAGTAAACAAACATATATACACCTTATGGGGAGTTCCCTCACCCGTAACAGTTATAGCCCCTGTGTAATCAACTCCAGTTACCTTGAAGGGCCTACTAACATTCACCCTATCCTCTGGTAAAGCAGGTGGTCCTGGGTAGTCATATGGCCTTTGCTCATACCTCCTGCATATTATACAGCCTTTGAGATATTTCTTTACAACCGATCTACCCTTAGGGATCCAATACCTTTCGCGGACTCGGGCCAAGGTCTGTGGCACACCTCCATGAAGAGTCAAGTCATGGGCTTCCTTTACAATTAACTCTACTGTCAGGGGAAAATGAGAGTTTGCTCTGGCGAGGTCGCCAGATGTCAGGGAAAAATGAGATTTTTCCTCTGGCGTGTCGCCAGATGTCAGGGGAAATTTAAGTATTCCCAAGAACTTTGAAATATTGTATAATTGGTATACAATGTATAGCTAAGTGTGCTATGTCAATTCTCTAGGGTCGAGAATTACAAACTTCCTCAACGGCACGCAGCAGAGCTGCAATATTGAGCTGCAATATTGTACCGTTGGCCTACGAGAAAGTTTCTTCTCCCCCCCCAACAATCAAAAAAAAAATTATAATAATAATAATAACAGGCTCTTGGCTGAGCCAACTCCTAGCTAACACAACGGATTTATAGTGGTGTCAAAGCTGGCCTAAGTACCGGCCGTGATTTAATTCAAAAGTTGTGCTAACGCAGAGTAGCAAACTGTATTAATTAATAGAGTGGAGTAACCAAACACAGTTAACAACTTTAACAAAGCTCAAGAAAAGAACTGTGAATTTATTAATTACAAAGAAATGAATTTACGTTACATGAAATTCAAATCAAATAAAGGAATGCACTCACTCGCTCAAACACTCAGATAACGGCCAAATATTTCAAAAAGCTTAGCCTAGGAAAAAACCAGAAAATACTGATCGGTATGGATGAAACAGAGCTGCTGTGACGATCACCAAAGTGGGTGGGGCTGCAGGAGACACGCCAATACAAGCTGAAATCTGAAAAACGCTAGAAAAGCACAGAGCCTAGAGAGGCGTCCCGCGTTCGCGCCGTGTCTACAAGCAAACTGAGCTCTGATTTGAATCGGCAGCGCGACGAGCGTGGGAGGTGCGCGCGCCGACGTGTAACGGCTACCGCGCCATCAGACAATTCAAATTTATGGGACTATGTCACGACTCACTCAACACAACGTTACAATGTAGAAAATTCGTGACATTACGCCCCTTAAAAATTTCAAATTTTACTCTAGAGTAAAATTTGACACTATATATACAGTATATATATATATGCATCCTAATTCAGTCACACAAGATTCACACTGTGGTGTGTGTACTATCCTGTTACAGGAAGGAAACAGTGTCGCCTGTGAGCGTAAAAACCTCGTATTTACGTTAAGGAAAGCAAGCTTGAGGGAAAAACTCCGAGACGACAGTGGAAAGTCCTGCACTCAAGTCAACTGAGCGAAAAATTCGCTACATTTACATTAACAACTAATTGTTATGTAGCATGGTGTATGTGATACACGGTGTAGGTGTGACAGTTGTAGTGTAACTGTACCTACGTGTAAGCAATAATAATAATACATATTAAGGCAATAATAAAGCGACGAGGGCAGAAGAGATGAAGTGCCAGGGTGCAGCAGACGATCAATGGTCCTGGACATCTTCTTCACCCAACGACTGTACCTGTGGGGATGAGTCAAGGTGGAGTATCAATAGTGTCAATGCAAAGGTTACACTAAATTACAATTTCATCCACCCAGCAATCAATCCACACACACACAAAAGAAGGTACTTTTTAGCCGAAAGTCAATAACGAATTTCGTAGGTATGTCGCAGTTATTTCCCCAATAGTTGCCTTTCTAATCTACACTTACGCCTAATAAAAGGGCTCGTCGTCGGTGCCCTCGGCTGGGATCGTACCACGACTACCCGCCTGTCATCAGTGTCCTCAGTTGGGCTCACTGTGACTGCACACTTATGGCTATACTTAACATTACAAAGGGCTCGTCACCTCGACTACCCGTTTGTCATCGGTGTCCTCAGTTGGGTTCACTGTGACTGCACGCTTATAATTAGTAAAGGTAGTCGAGAATCCCTATGCAACTTTGGCAGGTCACATTTTAACACCCTGC
>JAGKTI010033378.1:0-11690 GCA_018397915.1 Birgus latro | reverse complement strand
TGAAGTACTGATTGAAGAAGCTTATTTGATAACGTTTGTATGCTCAAATGTCAACAAAACTCACGTTTAACACATTCATAATCATTCTTGTATACGTGATGATGATGATGATGGGAGGCATTATACTTCGTCTTAGCTCAGAGATTGGTGCTTCGTCACTAACCACTTCATAGCAGTTTTACAAATGATTGTATTATGCCCAAGTAGACACAAGGCTGATCACCCTCCCATTTTTTATGCCTATTGTTACATGTAATACACTAATACATGCATTGACTGATTGCTTGATTGTGTGCCTGTGTAAAATGGGGGCAAATGGGAAAAAATGGGATGAAAAGGGGGACTTTGGGCAACTGTCCAGAACCAAACTCCATTTTTCCCATAAGTATAGTTATTTCTCTGGCACGATTTTCTATTGCGCGGAATTGTTCCAGAACCAATTAACCGCGGCATAGGCGACTTGACTGTAATAGTATTTGCCCTTCCCTGGAGCCTTAATTTGAGCTGCTTTGCTGTTCAAAAATGTCAGCAGAGTAAGCTAGTCGCTCATTCCACTGTTCTTCGAAATGCTGCAGGAGGTCATGCTTTCCCTGAACATCTGAGAAATGTTTGACTTCCGTGCGAAGTTCAAAGATTTGTCTCAGAACATTTCCTTTCGAGAGCTAGTGTACTGCAGTGTAGAATAACAGCATTTCATGTTCAGCATTCATGTCTTTGCACAGCTCTTTGAACAGTTGACTGTTAAGGTCCCCTCTCTTGATGAAATTAATGATCTTGGTTACTATTTCTAGGATCTTCCTTAGTGGTGGGAGTGTCTTATGTGGTAAGGCATAGCGATGAATCATACAGTGGGTTCCTTTTGATTTTGGAGCCAGCCTCTTCACCTTCACTTGGAACCCAGATTTGCAACCAAGCATGGCTGGAGCACCATCTGTGCATACACCACATACGTTCTCCCACTGAATTCCTCCACCATTGAAGAACTGTACCATTTTTTCCATAACGTCTTCAGCTGTTGTTGTTGTGTCCAGGGCAGTACTAAACAAGAATTCCTCCTTTATATCATTTCCTTTGACATAACGAACAAATGACTGTAGTTGTGCACAAGAACTTACTTCAGTTGACTCATCAGCCTGAAATACAAACAGGCCAAAAGGAGCCTCCTTGATCTCATTGATAACTTGCTGTTTTATATCTTCTGACATGTCATGGATACGACGCTGACGCTTCACTATGTTATTTGACAAGGACGCCTGTTCAGCTTTGCATGCCTCAGTCTTCCCAAGGATGCGTTCTGCAGTCAGAAGAGTACAAGGTTTGATGATTGTTTCCCCAGTCGTGTGCAGTTTCTGCTTCTTCACTCTTTCAAGAGCAACTTCATAAGAAGCCTGGACTGATGCAACTTTTTGTTGTTGAAAAGCTCCTCCTTGATCCAGTCTCTGCCGCTTTAATTTTGTTTCATGTTGCTTGAACAATCCAAAATCATGTCTTGCGTGTTCTGCATGATTCTTCTCAAGATGTAACATCATCTTCGATGGCCTCATAGATGCTCAAGACCTTGTGGCACAGCACACATTGAGGTTTCTCTCGCCCAGTTGCAGTAATGAATATAAATCCAAACTTTGTGTATTCTTCAGAATAATTTCGCTTCTTACACACTGAAGCCATAATTTTAGATTTGAAGTGACAGAGCGTCAACAGTCTTTAACTTGAAACAAACAATGAAGTGTAGATTAGTAATGAGGTAAACTTATTTATTATGACAAGAATATTGACTTTACAAGTCCAAATCACCATAGTAATGTGGTGTTGCCAGGGTGAGACAAAATCCAGTTTAATTCGACCTCATACAAAGTTCTCATCTCTACTTATTTCAAACGCTTAGGGGAGTTAATCGTTCGCTGGTTATCTCAAATGATGAACAAGGCACTAAAGATCACTTTAGGGCACACTTCACGGGGAATACTAACCAAAAAGAGGGAGATTAATGAATTTTACTTGCAAGGGAGAGACATAGGGAAGTAAGCAGGCTTGGGGTGGAGGCACGTCTGGCCCACCACGGGATGCCAAGCCTCGCCTCACTCCGAGTCTTCCAGATGTACAAAACTTTTTGCATGTGTTAGGAATACTTTCTGCTTGGGCCTCAAAATCTTCCACCACATGTAACCACCTTATTAAGTAAATTCTGGTGTGGGAGAAGTCTCTCTTTCCGGGAGGCAAAACAGGGGTATCAATTGATTCAAGGGGTGTAATTAAACTATGTTGAGATTGACGGAGAGCCGAGAGTGGGTTTTGGCAGGAACCACTATAGCTAATTTCATCGGAACAGAAGAAAACGTGACGAGGGTAGATTGAGGAATTTTTTGCTTAGGCATTGCGACATAACTTTCATATTGCTCCTTGGCCCCCCAGAAAGTATCCCATGGCCCCCAGGTTGGGAAACCCTGATATAAGAAGAAAAATGAATGCAAATTACCCTGAAAATAGGAAGTTACTCTGGAAAGAGGTTCAGAAATGTAGAAGAGACAGTGGAAAGAAGTGTGAAAGGTGTAAGTGGTAGATTGTTAACCCAAGGGGATGAAGTAAGGACCAGATTTTTTTTTTTTTTTTTTTTTAATGCAAAGAAGAAGGAACCAAAGGCCATGGGCCTGCAAACTGTTCCTCCAAGAGAAGACAAATACAATACAAAAGGGAGCCAAATTCAAGATCCGTTTATTTCGAGATGTCTGGACACACTGCGTTTGAAAGACTGGAGATCATAGGAAGTAGGAAATACAGACAGAGGAAGACAGTTCCAGAGTCAACCAGTTGCATATATGAAGGACTGGGAGTAACGGTTAACTCTTGCATTAGAGAGTTGGTCAGAAAAGGGATGAGAGGTTGTTGCTAGACAGGTACTACGTGCCTGTCATAGAGGTGGAGGGATACACAGTTCAGAGGAACAGTGGCCATTGAAGTAGCGATAGAAAAGAGATAAAGATGCAACAGTGCGGCGAAGAGACAGAGGTTGAAGGGAGCCAGTAAGAGGAGGAGAGTTAATGGGACAAAAAGCATTTGACTCCACCCTATTGAGAAGAGCTGTATGTGGGGAGCCTCCCCACACATGAGAGTTGTACTCTAAACAGGGGCGAATAAAACACGTGTATAAAGTCAACAACTATGCAGGGGTAACGAAGGTTCAGAGTCAGCTTAGCACACCTAATCTCTTGGAAGCGGATTTCACAAGAGATGTAATATGTTCTTTCCAAGATAAATTCCAAATGAATGAAACCCCAAGCATGTTCAAGGATGATGCAGGAACGAGCTGGACATTATTAAGGACTGTTTTGAATGCCTGATGAATAGGAATAGAGAGAGCATAGCGGCTGCAAACATGATTGGTTTTGGGGGTGTGCAGAGAAGGAATGCAGTACCAGGAGATGTGACACTCGTAGAGGTGAAGAGTGCTGTGAAGTGGCTGAAAAATGGGAGAGCAGCTGGGGTTGATGAGATGTATTCAGAGATGATTAAATGTAGTGGAGAGAGTGGAATGAAGTGCTTACTGGAGATATGTAAGAAGGCATGGATGAGTGAAACTGTGCCAACAGAGTGGAAGAAGGTTGTGATTGTACCCCTATACAGGAACGACGGTGAGCAAAATGAATGCAAGAATTATTGTGGCAGAAATCTGTTGACTGTTTTAGGGAAGGTATTTGGAAGAATTATTATAAATTAAGACAGATGTCAGAAGTTTTAGTGAGTGTTGAACAGGGTGGCTTCAGGTGTGGCAGAGGATGTGTGGATCAAATATTTGCAGTGAAACAGATAGTGGAGAAGGCATGTGAGGTGTTTATGGCATTTATGGATCTGGAGAAAGTATACAACAAAGTAGACAGAGAAGCATTGTGGAAGGTTTTGCGCATGTATGGTGTAGATGGTATGCTGCTAGGTGCCGTCAAGAGCTTTTATGATGGTAGTGAGGCTTGTGTAAGGGCCTCAAAAGTTTTCGAGTCAATTCTTAACAGGAAAATTTTAAAGCATCTTTCCTATCACAACCTTCTTTCTGATCATCAGCATGGGTTCCGTCAGGGAGGCTCCACTGGCGATCTTCTCACCTACCTTTCAGACTCCTGGTCATCCTCCTTTTGGGACTTTGGTGAAAGCTTTGCCATTGCACTTGACATCTCAAAGGCTTTTGATTGAGTCTGGCATAAATCTTTCATTATCCTTCTATCTGTGCCTTCATCTCTAGCTTCCTTTCTGGTCTTTCTATAGCTACTGTTGTAGATGGCCATCTTCCTTCTCCTCAATCTATCAACTGGTATTCCTCAGAGCGCTGTCCTATGACCAACTCTCTTCCTTTTATTCATCAATGACCTTCTAAGCTTTACATCTAACCCTATCCACTTATATGCTGATGTCTTCACCCTCCACCTTTCCATTTGGTTCCTGTGACATCCATCTCAGCAGTTACTTCAACAAACAAGGGATGAGGCTATGGCATACCTATGTCTGACTTGGCTCGTATCTCTGACTAGGGTAAAAGTAATCATGTTGTTTTTAATGCATCAAAGACTCAGTTCTTACACCTATCAACCCAACAGAATCTTCCACAGGAACACCCTCTAATGTTTAATAATCTCCAGCTCAGTCCTGCATTATCCTTGAACTTGCTTGGGGTTTCATTCTCTCAGGACTTATCTTGGAAAGATCACATTACATCTCACGTAAAACCTGCTTCCAAGAGGTTAGGTGTGATAAGCCGACTCTGAACCTTCTTTACCCCTGCACAGTTGTTGACTTTATACATGAGTTTTATTCGCCCCTGAGTAGAGTACAACTCTTGTGTGTGGGGAGGCCCCCCACATACGGCTATTCTCAGCAAGGTGGAGTCAAAGGCTTTTTTTCTCATTAACACTTCTCATCTTACTGTCTTCCTTCAACCTCTGTCTTTGTGCTGCACTGTTGTGTCATTATCTCTGTTCTACTGCTATGTCAGTGGTCACTGCTCCTCTGAACTGTCTGCTTCCATCTCTCTGCCTCTACGACTGGTGCGTAGCACGTGTCAAGCAACAAACTCTTATCTCTTTTCTGTCCAACTCTCTAATGCAAGAGTTAACTGTTACTCTCAGTCCTTCATTTATGCAACAGGTCAGCTATGGAACTGTCTCCCTCTGTCTGTATTTCCTACTTCCTATGATCTCCAGTCTTTCAGACGCAGTGTGTCCAGGTATCTCAAAGTGAACACATTTATTATTTGACTCTCTGTTGTATAGTTTTTATTTTTCTTGGAAGGAATAGTTTGCAGGCTCCTGACCTTTGGTTCCTTCTCCCATGCATAAAAGGGGAGGGAGGGGGGCGCATCTGAGTGAATGGTTCACAATCAGTGTGGGCGTGTGACAAGGTTGTGTGATGTCTCCATGGTTGTTCAGTATGAATATGGATGGATTTATAGAGAGAAGTAAAAGCATGAGTAATGGAGAGGGGGATGGCATTGGTAATGAATGGTGCTGGATGGAATATCTCAATTTGTTGTATGCTGATGATGCAGTGCTACTTGCAAATACCGGCCAAGAACTTGGTAGACTAGTGCAGAGTTTTGCTGATGTGAGTGTCGTGCCTTGAGAGTAAATGTAGAAAAGAGTAAAGTGATGGTTATTGAGAGAGAAGGTGTCTCCCAGGGTGATGTTAGAGTGAATGGAGAGAGACTGGAATTGGTGGGAGAGTTCAAATATGTGGGTACAGTGATAGAAAAGAGAGGAAAATGTGCAAAAGAAGTGGAAAGTAGAGTGACACAAGGAAGGAAAGTAGCTGGTGCTATGAAGGCCTTGATGAGAAACAGAGGCTTGAGTGTTGCAGCTGCACGAGGCTTACATGAAGGAGTGTTAGTGCCTACTTTAACATATGGATGTGAGACTATGATGTGGCATGAAAATGAAAAGTCAAGAGTGAGAGCAGTGGAGATGAAACTGCTGGGGGATGTTTGTGGAGTACAGAGGGTGGATAAGATATGAAACAATGTGATTCATGAAAGATGTGGAGTGAGGCAGTCTGTGGACACCAGAATCAAAGAGAGTGTACTGAGATGGTATGGTCATGTGGAGAGAATGGATAACAATAGAGTGATGAAAAAGGTATATCTGAGTGAATTTGAAGGAGGAAGGTGGTGAGGTAGGCCAAGAAGAAGGTGGTGGGATATGGTGGATGAGTGTATGAGGAAGAGAGGTTTGGAAGTTGATGAGACCAAGCTGGCTGGATGAATTCTGTGCAGAGAAGCGCATAACCTGGGATTTGGTGCCTCTTTTTAACATGACAGCTTTCAAATTGGCTGTATCAGATTGGTATGTGTGAAGTTACAGAAATGTGGTGAAATTTTTTCACTTATCTGATGGAACCATGATTCTGTGGGCTTGAATAATGAGTGAATGAAAGTGTGGCCTATTGAATTGGGCAAACTTAGGCTGTCTGGCTGGTGCTACTCCTCACCCTGCTCTGGTGTGGGAAAGGAGGTCCAGATGATAACAACAACGACTACTGCTACTACTACTAGTTACCGTTTTTATCCATCCATCCATCCATCATCCAATCCTATGTTGCCCAGTGAGGAGCGTTGGAGGCTGGGGCTAGGCAAGTTGGTCCTGACATTTAAGATGAGAATGACCAGCCTCACTCATCCCTGAGCAGCATTACGTGAGCAATAAACCTCAACCATCCCTTGGATATAAACCTGCGCCGGCCCAATCTGATTGGAGCGCTGTAATTACCCACTAAACCACCAGGCACCATAAACTGTTCTATTATGATTTTTATTGTAATTAGTATCATTATTATATTTTTTAAAATATTTTTGTTAAGCCTGTTCATCATTTTATCTTTCTTTTTTCCTCCCTCACAGGTGAAGTGAAGTGAAGTAAGGTGTGGAAAACAAGGAAGAAAACAGACAAAAGTGCAAAGTGAGAAATAATCAAGAACATGCCTAGTGAAATGGGCCACACACTCATCCTCTTACCAAGCAAGCCCCTGGAATCATGAACTCACAAAAACATTTCCCATGTGTGTATGCTTTGTGCTACCTGCCAGACTGCCTGTATTACTGTGCTGCTACTGTGAAAGTGTGTGCTTAATACTGTGAACTGGTTTATCTTTACTATGATGTGATCATTGGTACTACTGGTGTTACTACTGTTACTACTATACTACTGCCAGGTGTGATCCCCACTACTACTACTACTACAGAATGTGTGAGTACCCCCGTTGTGATGAGGACAACTCTTTTTTAGTCAGTCCACTTTAACTCGGCCAATTGTCATCCTTTTCCTGCCTCTTTTACTTAGCTCAGTGGCAGAAAAAGACAATACTATGGCTCCACATCCTTTCCATAGCACTTATTCAGACAGTCTCTGACAGTTCTATGGCTCAACATTCTTTTCATAGCACTAACAATACTGTCACTCTACATTCTTCTCATAGCACTCACTCATGACTAGCACCACAAACGTTAACCTGCAGCTCAGTAATCAAGCTGGAAGGATCATTTTTGGCCAAGTTAAAGTATCATATAGTTGAATCTCCTTGATTGTTGGTTGGGTTATTGCATTATTTCTTGATCTTAGTCTTATAAAAAAATTCAGTACCATTAGTATAGTCGCAAAATCATTGTAAGTGAGGTTACGGTGCGAGGAAAGTTGAGGAAAATCAAAGGGGTTTCATGATTGCTTTATTTTTTTATCCAAGTGTATCCACCTACAGCCAAACGTCACAATCCTGTAAGGGGTGATACGTTGTTTTATGTCTGTCCGTCTATAGCCAGACGCCATAATCCCTTAAGGGGTGGCCGTTTATGTTTTAGAGGGAGGTGCATTAACCCTCTACCAACCCACTTGTTGACATGTAAGGAACACATATGGCTTGGTTATATGGTTACCACCCAGCATTGTAAGTGATTTCCTGGCTTACTGGAATGTAAAACCACCTGAAAAGGAAAGAAGAGTAGCTAATAAAATGTAACAGGAAGGATGGGAGAAGTAGGAAGAGAGGAGGACAGACAGAAAAAGAATGATAAAGGTGAAGGAAGAAGGAGGCAGCACAGTGCAAGTGAGTGGATGATGTTACCACCATCTACCACATTGATCTTAGTCTTGTAAGTTATTCAGTACATTCAGTATAGTGGTAACATAATTGTAGTTGTGGTTAGGCTATGAGGAAAATGAAAGGAATATTCAGGAATGGTGTGCCTCCTTGTGACAGTGCTAAGAAAACAACAAAAATGTGGACCCCCACATTCAGAATTGTAAGCAACATTTAGCAGTTGATAAGTGGTTTTAAATACTGCATTTGATACACACAAAATGCGACTAAGCTATTTTATTGTGCTTCATTTCATTTATAAAGACTCCAGCATGCCTGCATGGCAGCCTTGGTCAGCAAATGGAGGCTTTCCGTGCTGCTCAATCTCTGGCAGCCTCCCTATTCAGTCTGTTATCCCCGTGGTCATGCCCTGTGTCCTTGTTCCTGGTCTTTTTTTTTGTCTGCCTCTTGCAATTTCACCCCAAATGTTTACTCTTCTCACTTTCTGCACCCATTTGTTATCCTTCATCCTCTCCACATGCTTAAGTATAGTAAAACTCTCCTACTTTATACACAGTTTTATAGTGGAAGAGTTGAGAGGAAAGATGGGATTGGAGTGTATTGGTGTTGTATTGAGGAGGGGTAGATTGAGATGGTTTGGGAGGAAGGATGGGACTGGAGTGTATTGGTGTTGTGATAAGGAGGAGTAGACTGAGATGGTTGGGAGGAAGGATGGGACTGGAGTGTTTTGGTAGTGTGATATGGAGGGGTAGACTGAGATGGTTTGGGAGGAAGGATGGGACTGGAGTGTATTGGTGTTGTAATGAGGAGGGGCAGATTGAGATGGTTTGGGAGGAAGGATGGGTCTGGAGTGTATTGGTGTTGTGATGAGGAGGGGTAGATTGAGATGGTTTGAGAGGAAGGGTGGGACTGGAGTGTATTGGTGTTATGATGAGGGAGGGGAGGTTGAGATGGTTTGGGCATGTGGAGAGGATGGAGGATGACAGTTGGGTGTGGAAAGTGAGAAATGTGAACATGAGGGGTAGGGTTATGAGAGGCAGACTGAAAAAGACCTGGAATGAGATCATAGAGTGGACCTCAGGGATAAGGGACTGAATAGGAAGGCTGCCAGAGATCAGGCAGTGTGGAGAGCCGCCATTACGTGACCAAGGCCGACACCTGCAAGCTTGTTGGAGCCTTTATAAATAATATATGATATGATATGATGACCATACAAGTGAGTGAAAATTATATGTCAGGATAATGGAGCTAGTATTACAGTCGCTAAATATACATTGTTTTTCCCATCCATCCATCCTTTGCCAGACGCCACAATCCCGCAAGGGGTGGCCATTTGACTTTGAGTTATTTGTTTTACAGGGAGGGGCACTAACCCTCCACCAACCCACTTGTTGACACGTAAGGAGCACGTATGGTTTGGTTATATGGTTACCACCCAGCATTGTAAATAGTTTCTTGGCTTACAGGAAACCATTTGGCTTGTCACTCAATGTAAAGCCACCTGTAAAAGAAAGAAAAGCAATAAGAAGTGACAGGAAAGATAGGAAAAATAGGAAGAGAGGAGGGCAGGCACAGAAAAAGAATGATAAAGGCTAAGGAAGAAGTAGGCAGCACTACATCAAGTGAGTGGATGATGGTCGCCACCACCTATTGTTGTTGCTTAATCCTGGTCTGTCTGGCCAAGCAGACCCATGAACCACAAGTAAGCAACTACCTCTGTGGGTCAAGGTAGAGTAAAACACAAACAGCATGTAGGTATCACATACCCCAGGTAGACAGTAACTCACTAGGGTCAGACTAGGGCCTTCCCATGGTGAGGTGCAGGGAAAGATGAGGTGGTTTGGCTCTCAGACAGACATGACAGCAGTTCCATGTAGGATGCACACTGCCATGACTGTAAGCTTCTTGTTCATGCCTTAGTGTGGTAGTTTAGTGGGCCGGTTAACCGTGATCAAAGACGTTAGGGCAGTAGAAGGGTGTGCAGTGCCACTGTCATGAGCCGCTCATTAGTTCGTAATTGCAGAAGGTAAGTGAACCAATTAGCTATGATCTGAGAGGTTAGGGTGGGTGTTTAGTGGACCAAGTAACCATAATCAAGGAGGTTTGACTGTAGATACTGTTTGAGTTGTATATTGTACCCTGTGTGTTAGGATATTTGTTTTATTTTCATGTGTTTATGAATTAGGTAGGGTGTTATTGAGATGGGGAGCCATCTTCCTCATATTGTGTGTACCAAATAAATTATCCTTGCCTTTGCACTGATTCAGAAACATTATAAAGATGTAATAGTGTATTACTTTTAGTTTGCAGTCAATAATATTAATGTTAATATAGTTGAAGTTCAATTAATGCCAAGATGAAGTTCCAAGATTGTGCTATTGTGAGTTTAAATTCATGACAGCCTTCAAAAAAGTGTAAACAAAAGTCAGCTTCAGTAAATTTGAAATGGTTAAAGTCTGAGTAACACATCAGTAAATATATGAAAAAAAATGTAAAAATAATAAAGTTGAGAATGCACACAAATAATTCAAAGTAGTCCAAGAAAAATTGTTGAGAGTAAACATGAAAGAATTGCATATCAAGATAATCCCCATTCTCAGTAATAGATGCCTTATTTAGATAGGGTATATTATCTTTATTTGTCTGTCCCTCTCTGTTTATTTGGTCTGTATTTTGAAGAATTGGGTTTCCTTGTGTTGCTCCTTTGTTGTTTTGTTGTCCTCTGCTCCTCCTCCTCCTCCTCTCATCCTTTTCCTTCTCCCATCCTTCTCCCTCTCTACCTATTCATATATTACCCCCCCACACTTCCCCAGTTCACCTCTTCCTCCTCCTCCTCCTCCTCCATGCCACAATCACCATACCACCACCATACTTTCATGCCATTATACACCACTGCCACCACTACAATCATTCATGTGGGATGTGAGTTCTCTCCCCAGTACACTTAGATGGTTGGGTTACCGTGTGAATGTTTTGAGTGTAGTGTTGTCCTATCGTACATGGGTTGTACATGTACTGTAAGTCAGGTTCAGTCTTCCTGCCTTAAGGGTTCGAACTGTTTTAAGGTTGTGGCCCATATGAGATGTGGTGCTGACGTGTACCCTGCCACTGCTCCATCCAGCTTTGGGTTTATCTGGGAAAGTTGTTGTTGGTGTTGCTTTGTCTCAGTTGTGCTTGGTCTCCGTCTCTCAATCCCAGGTCAGCAAGTGCTTCCACTGGGCTGTGATACAGATCCAGTGCTGTGTAGGGCTGTGGGCCACTCATGTGATTGCCGGCACCTCACCAGGGTTGGTGCAGGCTGGAGTATGGTGTTGAGGTGATTTCCACAGCCACCCTTGCCCAGTTATACACCTTGGACTCTGTATTGTGCTGGCCTTTGTTTGGCAACACCAGCATTTCACACCTGAGTGCCAAGCCTGCTTGTGGATGTGAGGGTAATGAGGCAGAAGCCATGATGTCAGCCTTGTATTATGTGGTGCTGGTGCCAGTGCAGAGTCCATTGGTCTCATGGGACTCTAACAAATGACTGTTTTTAGTTTTGCCCCAGACCCATTTTATGACTGATGTCCACAGCCTTTGGGTATAGGGCAAAGGAAATCTTGACTGACCTCAGTCTGCTGTAT
>JAGKTI010033376.1:0-11690 GCA_018397915.1 Birgus latro | reverse complement strand
GAAGAGTTAATATCAGCTGACCTGGGGTCAGATTATGTTTCAGTACTCATAAATACACTTTGTCTCAACTTTTTTCACAATCTATCGACGGCTAGAGGTGCAACAAGATGAGTGAAGTAATCATGATGTGTCATTTTTCTTTGAAATTCTATGACAATTTTTCTTGGAATAGTGCAGTGTGCAAAACGTTAATTGAACGAAAACACATCAAACTATATCTAAAAACGGCATTCGACCATCGAAAACAACTGCTGCATGAGTTTTAGGCAGAGGCAATGTTAGAGTCATGAACAATCAGCTGACACATTTGCGCTTGGGGCGGTGCAGGGCTGGCTGCACACGGCGGCTATGCTCCACTGCTTGAAGCATGTTCTGTAGGTGCGCCTCACTCCTGGCAGTTGAAACATAGTCAGACGTGAGCTTATCGCCTCTCACAGCGCAGTTGTTGACTACGTTGATGGCATGCACATTTGCTGCTCCCACCTGGAACACTCTGTTGGAGATCCAGTCTTCAACGTTCAGCGCCAGAAATCCCTGGTCGATTTTAAGCTTCTGCATCCCGAACCAGCAATCTGCGTTTACCAGTTCAGACAAGCTGGTGGTCAGCGACAGAACTGGAAATTTGGGGATACCATAGCCAGCACCAAACCACAGTCAAGGAGCTTGCATCAGTAAGTCAGCAGGCTTGTGCTGCAGTATGCGGTCTGCCAATGCATGCCATTTGGAGGCAGTGACTTTTTCACTGAAGAGCCCCAGTGGCAGCGTTTCAGCTGTCAAGTACCACAAGTGACGCTGCAGGGCCCTGATGGCAGATACTGCAATAGTAGAATCAACTGATTAGTACTTTTGCAGTTGATGGTAGAGTGCAAGATCATTCCAGGTGACATCGACAGTGTTGTCACAGGTCAACCACCACGTTGCATAGACGTGGACGATGAATACCGCAAACACACGAGTCTTTGGCACCTGTTGGCTTGTGGTGATGGAGCCCGGGGGAAGAAGATCAATGCGCTGCTTCATCAGAGTTAGCTTTAGCGTATAAAGCAGCTTGGCCATCCATCGAGCCTTGTGAAGGGCTCCTGATCACTGGAGTTTGCTCTCGTGACTGACTTGGCGAGCAGCTCGGCGGTTGGCTCGGTGAACGTCTTGGCGGCTAGCTCGATGACTGGCTTAGTGGCTGGCGTAGTCGGAGGTACTTGTAGAGAAGTCGATTATGGATTGTTTAGTACAACCAGAGTAAGTCGTAAGGCATACTTAGCGTGACGGCCAGTCTCCCCTTTCTCCTTACTCTGCCCTAATTGTGCTCTTGGGCATTATCTACCCCCTTTCTGATGTGAAGGACTTCTCTCTGTCATTATATACAGATAGGAGAGGATGTTTGGTAAGGTAGTAGTGTCTGATCGACCTCCTGTGGGCTTCCACGTGTTTGAATACATCATGAGTTTCTTTGTTGTTTAGACTACGAGGATATTTTGAGAAACAGATATCATGTGAAATCAGACACTAGATAAATAGATAAATATTTACTGACCACAAAAATTCATCCACAGAATAAAACCATTCACAGTAAAACATAAAAAGGTCCAAATGCAGACGCAAACATTAAAACAAGAAAACAACACAAATACAAACCATAAACAGTAAAACAAAATGGCAATCGGTATGCACAAAAAACATCACAGACAGACACAATGCAATAACTTGTACCCTAAAGAACGCACAAAAGGAAAAATAATATTTAAAAAAAAAACTAAAATCGTAACACATTGACAGAACCACAGTTACGAATCAAACCTCAAGACAGAATGTACAGAAGCACACACAACATCGTAATCAGTTCTTTGCATAAGATTTTCTAAAGTTATAATACTGAAATGCCTACGTAGATTCTGTGACTTGGGACACTGCTCAGATACATGCTTTTCAGTATGTATATCTCCACAATTACACAGGCGCTCCTCTATCGGCAACCGACCTCTTCCGCGCCTATTCCATCGCCCTTCTTCTATTGCAAGGGAATGTGCGCTTAATCGTAATTGTGACAGGATATGCGTTCCAGCTCCTTAATTCCTCTTTTCAGCTCATATATTTTGTGGGCAGAAAGACTGGGATTTAGTGAGTGATATAATTAGTATCTGGAGGGTGCAGACGCTCTAACTTTCTCTTTCATCTGGTCACACGCAATTCGTATATCATCCACATTATTCTCAATAAGGTCTCTAACATAACGTGACGTGTACCAGTTACAGTTAAGCATCACTCGAATGGCATGAGATAATGGATCACCATCTACATCCTCTACATTGTTTATTAGATATCTACTAATGCCTATATAATATCTACATATCGCTCGGTCACGCCCACTGTCATACCAACGACAGAAAATACTGTCGTTAATATATTAATAAATATTACAATCAACTTGCAAGTTAATTAAGTGAAGTACATAATATTGTAAAAGTTACATAAATGGAATAATGTAGTCATTGTAGTTATAGAATTGTACATATACTGTATAATAATAATATTAAAATAATATAATGGCTAGTCTACTGTAGTCAGTTATACAATATATATGAGATGGACTTGCTGTATATATTCATAAATTAATGAGATATAATAGTATAATTAAAGTAAGCCTATATTATGTGTAACCCATATTTCGTTATTTTATATAAAACATATATATACAGTATATACACTATTTACAATATTTACTCAGTTTGTCTCACTTGTACAGAACAGTTCTTAAACACTGATTCGAGGTTAGCAATTCTCGCTTGCATTCTGTGCATGGCCAAAAGTAATACAACAAATATGATGGAGAATATCACAAAGATGACTGGAGCTGGGCTGTATACATAATATGGGTTAAACATAATCCTACTGTATTCTTCCCAAGGTTGTATTGTCTGATTTATTAGTTGCATGGTTTCATACTGGGGTGAAGTCAACTTAATGTGTGCACTTACATTTAAGTTCATCCTAGGTAATGGCTGGAAGTACTTGTGTGTGTGGTTGAGTATGGCATAATGGTTTTTAGTGGGCAATATGGATAATGTAGGCATCAGAACTGCACAGTAATCTGGTGAGCTGTATAAACCAGATGCTGATGTATGGGCTGGAGATGTATCTGGGCAAGTCACAAAAACTGATGTATTTTGAGCGAAGTAGATGAACTGTGAATGTCCAATGCGTTGATGATGAATGATTTTATCAGGCGCAAACGTGAAGTTGCAGTGATGAGGGATGTCATGATTTTTTATGATAGCCATTTCACAAGGAACTGTCTCAGCTGGCTGAAACGTGAAAATGTACGCAGGACAAAGATGAAATGCATGTAATGATGTGCGACATTTGTGTTCCATTGCTGTGTCACTAGTGAAAGCTACAGCGTCCTGTTTCTCGGAGACCATGATGACTTCTGTTTTGATGCTGATGGTGACTAATGAGTCATCTTTCTTAGAAGGAAAAGGGTATATTTAATAGGCTGTGGTCATCTGTTACAAACGGTACATGGACTACTATTGATGTTGTTGTCAGTGTTGCTTCCAAGTATGGATAATATAACATCAGATTTCTTTCCTCAAACAAAGGTTTCAGACCATGCTTAGGTATGCCTTGAGTAATTATTTGCCTGAAGTTGTGAATGGGTAGTAAATCAATAATGATCCTTCCGTTACCTGCATTAGCAATTCCTTTCGTGAAAGACTGATACTGAGCCCTGGTGTTGTCTAACTGTAGGATTATTAAGTCAATATTTTCCATGATCACAGAGAAGTGTTGGAATAGTGTATTGTTACCTTCTAGTGCATTTACTTTCCACAATTCCTAGAGTTGATGGTTCTGCTTTCCTTAGGTTCTTTACAATCGTCAGCATTCAGGTGTTCTTTTGTGCTATTTTGTTAAATTTGTTGTTTATTTCCTCTAGATCATTTTCTGTAGCTAGTCCAAAAATGTTCCCTGATATTGCTCCACCTAAGTTGAACAAACTGTGTCTGTTACGTGTATTTGTGATGTCGTTTCCAGTGTGTTACTCCCAGCTGATGGGATGTTCTGGATCATGGTGATCATTACGTGCTTAGCCTGTTCTAGCTTCCAGTCAGTTAGTTTCATTAATTCAGCTACTTCCTGTGTGGGGTGATCATATGAAGAAGGGTGTGTTAATACTGATTCCAGAGTTTTGAGTGGTCTTGATATTTTCTGTAACATCTTTGGTATGTCTTGCAGTATGTTCATATAATTTCGGTACTTATTATGTCCTCTACTATTGCCGTTGAGGCTGTTGGGGCGATCAAGCACCCCTGCCGTACTATATGTTGAGGATGTAAGTGAGGTGATCCACTTGATATCAACAGGAACATGATCCATGGAATTATTCGCCTCATCTTTACCTGCCGAAAGAACAACTATTAGATTTTTTTTTTTTTTTTTATGTGTCCGACTCTGGGCATAGGCTTCACAGCCAGCTATCAAGGCCCAGTCATCCTCCTACAATCTACATGTCACCACTTCGGCGCTTAACACCCACCGTCCATATTGAATACATGCTAGGGCTGTCTCATACAGGACTGGTGTATTGGTATTAGCGGGGTCATTTTTACGACATGTCGGCGGGTCTCCTGGTAGATCAGTAAAGCCTGATTTAATGAAATTCAAATTCTTAAACTGTTACCTGCACCAGCGAGGATTCGAACCTGGGTCCCACGGGACCGCAAGCCAACTCTCTACCGATCGAGAGATATCCGTTCTTACCTATAAAAGGAGTCTAAATCGATTCCTAAGTCACGTAAATGCATTGTTACGGTGAAAGCTGTATTGGTTGAACCTATGTTTGTCTACAGGTACGCGACCGCAATTTATTCCGATACGTGTTTATTGCTTCAAGCTTATTTTCACAGTGTGTACCAGGGTTTTCGTGTCCGGTGCTTTATAGTTGCAAGCTAAGTTTCTTGAGACCTTTTTTTAAGTGATCAATATGTATTTCTTTTTCTTCGTCATGTTTGTTACACTCTTTTGATGGTGGAAGGAAAGTCCTGGAGTAGCTATTTACAGCCTTTAATTGAGGAGCACGGAGACAGTAGTTGTCCATCTCAGAGTTAGCCCTCGACTGACTGTACATAAGTTTCAAGTTGGCTGGTCAAGCCTGGGAACGGCTGATAGCTCAGCTGTTCTGTGATACAGTGGGGGCACACAGTGGGGGGGGGGGAATATATACATATACACAGCAGGCATAATACATACATATAAGGGGAATTGTACAGTACTCCTCCAGGTGGTTGAAATGGTGTCTCCTGACACTACAGGAGTAATATGGGGTGGTTCATATGACTAAGGGAGGTGGAGGTTTGTACAAGTGGGGAGTATGATACAGGGAAAGGAGGGAGGGATTATGATACAGGGGATAGAAGGGAGTAAGTATGATACAGGGGTCGGAAGGAGGACATGGCCATGTCAAGGGGATGTAAGCTAGGGATATACATTGTTACAAGGGAAGGTATAAGATACACAAGGAGTCATACTGATATATGATACAAGGAGTAAATACAGTACGCGTTCATGCATGTTCTTAGATCAGTATAAGTACTGTAGATAACTCTTGTGAAATAGGGTACACATGTCTTTCCTTTTTTTTTCTATGTTTGTTTCTATATGTCACACATTACTGTATCATAGATATGCCAACATTTGCTGGTGGTACTTTTTCTGTCCACAGTTTATGCAACTTATCAGGTGGCATTGGTAGTCACTGAATGCGTGGGCGCTAATGACGGGTAGTTTCAATGTCTTGGGTAGGGCGTACTATTCCCGTAGCAATTCTGATTTCCTGTAGACTGTGTTCCATTTTCTCACACAACAGTGCACTGCACAGAGGATGAGGAGAAAACCTAGGAAAGAGATGACCACAGGGGGAAACACAACGGTTGGATGAACCCATGAACGGCTGAAGGCCAGAGAAAATTGATCCATAATGAAGTCACTGTCGTTGAGGAATGTTAGCATACACATGTTGGGGGAGATGGCGGTAATGTTAGCAGATGGCAGGTTGGAAGGTATGTCAATTGGTTGGAAGATGTCATAGGAGTGTTTACGAAATGATTGGTGATAGCAAGTGGCGTAAGTGATGACTGACTCTGATTTGACGGTACAATAGTCCTGTGCTTTGTAGAGACCACTAGCAGGTACGGAGCGGACCGAAGTACCAGGACACTTGATAGTGACAGAGATGGGAACAGTAATGAAGAAGTACTGGACGTGGTTGAGGTGAGCATGGTGGACTGGGAGTACAGGAGCTGGAACAAAGGAACAGGCCGAGTATATGGAATGGTTACGAACTAAAGCAGACTCACAGGGTATAGCGCTGCTAGGGAAGATAATGGAAAGGTGAGCAGCACAGAGACGAGAGTTAGGGGTGAGGGAGGAACATTGCTGAAGGTCTGTGGTAGAAAGGAAGGCAACTGAAAGATGGTCATTGGATAGGAGGAAATATTCTGAGGGAACAGAGACTTGCAATAAGGAGTTATTGTACCGGAAGGGGAAGGGAATGATGTGGACAAGGTTGAAGGTGATGTCAGAACGTAGAGGGATATTAACGACGACGTATTTGGTGAGAAGAATGGCCTCGAGAACTGGATAGTAATATTCGAGAGAGGAGTAGGGGAGTACTGGGGATAAACCGAAAGTAGAGTGAGCCCATTCTAATACAGAGCGGAGAGCTGAGATAGGTATTAAGTCTGCAGTGACACGTCCATTAATAGCATCGACTAGGATATGAACCAAGGAATTGACCTGAGAGAATAGAGAGTCAATGGCTAGTTGGAGATTATCCATGTTGAGTTTGAGATAAAAGAACTGAGAAATAACGTTGAGATCTGAGAGGTGTTGTTTTAAGATGTCGGTGAAGTTGTTCAGAGTGTAAGTTACTTCATTTAGGTGGGTTGTAATCTTCTGTAACATAGTATGATGGTCTTTGATGACTCAATGTTGAGATTCTAGGGCTGAAGCTAAATGATCTACGTCAGATTTGAAGCCGGAAAGGTCACGGGCTGTAGCGACGCCAATCAAGCCGCTTAGAATCTCACCTCCGACGTCAAAGAGACCTCGTCTCACGCGAGAACGGCCTACGGGTGGCTGAATGGAGAATGTTTCATTGAGCTCTATGAATTTACAAGAAATGTGTTGCAACTGCCAGGAGAGTGGGAGGAAAAGATGATATAAATACTGATTTGGGTTGTGTTTCCCCATGAGGGCTGTGAGGTGGGTCTTGATTTTGCGGAGCTGGTGTGTTTAGGCAGGCAGGGCGATGGCTACGTCGGCCATGGGAGCAAGATCGTAGCGCAGCGAGACTACATCTTCGATGAGCATTACCTCGCCTCCCGAGCCGACCAAGGCCCCGGGACGTACTCCACCATCGTGCTCATCGGACCTGGACCCTACGAGGGTCAGCACTGCCATCGGGTAGACCGCTAACATCATACCTAGAAGATTAAGTTAGAATTAATGGGAGAGTTCCTGGAGAGGTTGATGGGCGGAATGCAGTTTGGATCGATATTGATTGGTTGATGAATGGGTAGGTGTAGGTGGAGATGAAGGAGACTGATGGATAGGTGGAGATGGGGTAGATTGAGGGATTTGTGGAGTAGGAGGGAGAGCAGTAGGTTGTGCAAGTGATTCTTCCAACACTAGGCCTCGTAGTGCGCATTTTAGATAGTCAGCATGGACCCACTTGGTGTCTGTAGTGAAGAGATCTTGGGTATGGAACTTGTTAGTTTGTTTATTCAGTACGCAATGGGGGCCGGTAAATCTGTCATCCAATTTAGAGGTGTGCGTGTGGGAATGAGCAAAGACTAGATCACCGACATTGATAGTGATAGGAGAGGCAGATTTATGTTGGCGTTGTATCATGTCCTCCTTAGATGAAACGAGATTGGATGTTACACACTGATGGATTGTTTGGAAGTTGACCAATTTTACTTTGACATAATCATCCATGTTATAGATGGGGTCTGGCTTTGAGGATAACAGGGTGTATGGTAGACGTTTGCCAAAACCAAAGAGGACAACGAAGGGAGATTCACCAATGGAAACGTTGATGGAGCTATTGATTGAAGATGCCACTTGGGGAATCTAGTCATCCCATGACGAACTATGGGAGCCTATGTGTCTGAGGCATTCTAAGATTTTTCTATTGTAGCGCTCTACTAGGCCATTAGAAGCTGGATGGTTAGGTATGACATTGCATTTGTTAATTTTAAAGCGGTGACCAATCTCTTCCAGGAGGCTATTGTTGAACACAGTACCGTTGTCAGTGAGGATGGTATGTGGTGTACTGAACAGGCAAATTACATGATCTACGAAGGCACGTGGAACACTCTTCGCGGTCTTATCTGAGAGGGGTACGAGGACACAGTAGCGTGAGAAGTGGTCGACTGCTACAAACAAATACTCTGCGCCATATTCTGTAAGAGGGCGTTTTAGAAGATCGATGAACACTGTTTCCCATGGGCGTTACGGGATTGGGTATTGTAAGAGCGGTGCAGGTAAGCCGGTGGATCCTTTGTGGCGGTGGCACGGGATGCAAGAGTCACAGTGCGCATTGATATCGCGATCCATGATGGCCAATAGTACTCGAGACGTGCTTGGCGCAAGCATCGGTCTTTACCTGGATTGGATGCGTGAGGTGTATCATGAACGATGTGAAGGACCGCAGATATCAGGTCAGTAGGGACAACGAGTTGGTGTACTTCTCTGTTGGGCAAATCCTTCCCTGTAAAGAATGTTTTTCTGTACAAGAGACAATCTTTTAGTATGAACCCATCTAGTGGTACTGGTAGAGTAGGTAAGGTCGAGGCATCTCCTGATTCGAGGAAATATACTACTTGGGACCACATGGAATCTTTGTGCTGAGATTTTTGAACATCCTCTGATGTTAAGGTTGTGCTGTCAGTGGCCTTGGGCTGCAGGGACGTGACATGTGCGGCTACATGACGTGAGAGGCAGTCTGCAACTACATTCGATTTTCCTGGGACATACTGAAAAGTGGGATTGAAGTCCTGGATGGTGATGGACCATCTAGCTAACTTACCGGTGTGGTTGTGTCCCTTAAACAAATCACATAGAGGAAGAGGGTCTGTCTGGCTATGCACTGGATAACCATATACTATGTCTCTGAAATGTTTCGAGGACCAGACTACTGCCAAAGCTTCTAAATCGGTGACACTGTACGTTCAGCGGTGGTAAGTGCGCGACTAGCATATGCTATTACACGTTTCCTGGATTTCCTGGATGCTTGATCTAGTTGCATTAAGACTTCACCAAGTCCTCCGCCTGATGCATCTGTGCACAGAAGAAAGGGTTTGGTATAATCAAGGAATGCTAAAATTGGGGCATTGACAAGAGCTGTCTTTAGTGCTTGGAAAGCTTTGGACTGATCGTTAGTCCATACAAAGGATACGTTCTTCCTTAGTAAGTGTGTTAGAGGAGCGGCGATCTTTGCATAGTCTTTAATGAATCTGCGATAGTAACCACTTAGGCCTAGGAAACTTCTGACAGCATCTGTAGTGGTAGGTTCTGGGAAAATGATGATCTCCTTAGTTTTGTCGTCATTAGTATGAATGCCTTGTGCGTCGACGACATGGCCTATAAAGTTGATTTTCTTTCTCAGGAAGTCGCATTTACTGAGGCTGATTTTCAGGCCTGCTAGCTGTAGGCGTTCCAATACTTGTTGTAGTTTGGCAAAATGGTCAGGGACTGATTTACTTAAAACAATGATGTCATCTAGGTAAGGAAAAAGAGTGTCCCATCATGCCACTGGAGACCGAATGGATAAGTCGCATGAATACTGAAGGAGCATTTCTCAAACAAAAAGGAAGTCTCTTAAACTGAAAATGTCCAGAAGGGGTGCTGAAGGCTGTAATTGGGCGAGAGGATTCTTTCATTTCGACCTGCCAGTAACCACTGAGGAGGTCTAGTGATGAAAAGACTACGTTATTTTCACCTAGTGATTCTAGTAAATCTGTGAGGACGGGTAACGGGAAACGGTCTGGAACAGTTTCGGAATTTACTTTACGGTAGTCCACTACTGGTCTAAAGTTGCCCTCCTTCTTTGGGATTAAGGAAAGAGGGCTATTCCATGGACTGACGGAGGGTTCGATAATGTCCTGAACTAACATTTGCCGTACCATCTGATCTGTCTGTTTTCTCAAGTTGTGAGGTAACCGATTTGCTGGTATGTAAATCGGGTGAGTTCCTGGCGCTAGGTCTGTGTGATGTTTGATTAACCCTGTCTTGCCCATTTGTTCTCCGGGTAAGGCTATCACATTTCTGTAAGCGTGCAAAAGGTCTACAAGTTGAGATTTATGCTGTGGAAAATCTTTGCAAGTCAGATTTGAGAGCAGGTCAGGTGAACGAGTCGGAGCCGATCCCGTAGAGTTAATGGCACATATACCTGTTGGTTGACTATCAACATCAGTAGGGATAGAGGATTCCTGGCACACCATTACGGCCGCTGGGTATACTAGGAAGTCTCCGATCTTTACACCACTTTTAAGTTTTAGTGAAGCATTCGTGACATTGAGCAAGTATAGATAACATAGGCTGTCCTCTAATATCGTGCACCAGGCTGACTCATAAGTTAAGCCATTCACACAACACGTCTCAGGTAGTATTAGTACATCCATTCCTTCTTTCGCACCTACAACACGAACAGAGACTTTGGTGAATTCATGCAGTAGCAAAATTGTGCACGTATTCGTCTCTGCGTGTTGGAGAACATTAGTTAGACTTTGTGAGGTAGGTAACTGAGACGTCTGAGTCAGCTGTAGTGTTGTCGTTAGAGGAGGCTGGAAGAGCCTTTTCTGAATAAGGGTAAGAAGAATGACAAGAAATTTGTGAGGCAGGATTGTCCATGCCTTGTGTTACCTGTAAGATAATTTTTTATGCACACAAACACTTTGTGGAGCGACTTATGCTAGTAATGATTTTGTGCACAAAAACATGAACACCTCGTTCTTCATTTATAATAAAATAAAATAAAATAAAATAAAATAACCATATGAAGAATACACTTTCCGTCGTACAACAATATTGGCAACACAGACCTGGACAGGATAGGTCGCAGGTAGAGCAATTGTTTGTGATTAGTGTTGAGACAAACAGAAAGCAAAGGAAGGAGAATGGAGTGTCACATATTATGTTAGTATAATGTGTATGTGCAAAATACCTTTCGGTAAAGGGTCACATAAGTAGCAAATATAGAGCATGAAGAGGGAATAGTAATCGCACGCGTGCTAGCCTATATATCCGGGGAGAGTGAGAGAGAGAGAGACAGACAGACAGACAGAGAGGCAGACAGACAGACTGAGGAAGAGAGTGAAGAAGAAATAAGAAATGTAGTAACGACCCAATGAAATATGAAGAAAGAAAAATGTTCTTCAAATGAAAAACCTGTAAGAAGAGAATCCATTTGTAAAGAGAATTGTACAAATTTTAATGTTAGTGCAGGACAGTCCCAGCTTGATCATTTGATGATGAAAGGATGTGTACCTAATCTGACTAAATTGCGTGGCCTCTTGCCACCCGCCTCAGTCCCTTGGTGATGGATAACATCAGACGTCGTCAGAAACACCAAATCCCCCCCCCTCTCTCTCTTTCTCTCTGTCTCTGTCTCTCTCTCTCTCTCTCTCACACAC
>JAGKTI010033375.1:0-11690 GCA_018397915.1 Birgus latro | reverse complement strand
TGAAAATCGGTGGGGTTCTGGGGGAAGGCTGGGTAAAAAACCGGTTGGGGCCAGGCGGGTTAAGGGTACGACTTTAGCAAACCGGCTAAATACGTCAACGCAGACTAACAGGTATTGAGTGTCTCTATTAAACTTTGCCAACCAACTCATGTCACACAAATCGCATGCTAGGATGACTTTAGGTTTAGGGGCCAGTACCCTGAGACAAGGACACTTATTGTTGTTAATAATGGAGAGTGTAGGCTTTATTTCCCTCTAAGCAATTTTTTACCATTTTCATAGTGATGCTCAGGTTCAAGCGTTTAGCAGCTCGGTATAATTTCTGCACACCCCCATACGCCGAAGGTTCATCGGTGTCTTCATATAGTCCTTTCAGCATTGCATTTATGGTTTCCACTGGTAAACAATTTCGGGATCTGGTCCAACAACTCAGGATCTGAAGGTTAAATAGTCAGGTGTGCTGGGGGCAACGTCTACGAGCAAATACCCGTAGCTGTCCTTAGTTGCTTTCTTATAAATGTCCACCATCTGCCTGGAGCCCCCAGCCTTCCCAAACAGTTGTCTCCCTAAAGTTTCATTCTGGTTCGAATCACGCATCTTGTGAAGAACAAAGTGATGCGCATTTAAACTTATATCCCTAGAGTACTTCCCGCACACAAAAAGATTCTGGGTTATGATTATAACACTGATATTGTCGTGTCTTCCCCTTGTATAAGATTTCATGACATTCTTATCTTCCAAAGCATCAAAGAATAAATCATCGAGGAAGCATAGAAGGCCCCATTCATCTACCGCTCCACCGACCTGCTCCAAAATATTAATTATACCTTCGTGCAGCTTGAGTTTAGGGGATATTTCGGGATTAGACTGCAAAGGGTGGTTATCAACTCCTGAAATGATGATTTTATACAATTTACTCTGGTATTTGGTAATTAGTTTTGAGACAAATTCAGATTTTCTGCTGTTGCTGTACCCCGCCACGAGTAGCCTCACGGGTGTTCTAAAAATATCGAGATGCTCTGCGGGTACACAATGCACATTCTCCATACAAATCACCCAACTAACTCACTTGCCCACCTGCCTGCCTACCTGCCTGTCTGCCCCACCCACCTGTCTGCCCCACCTGCCCTAACTTTGATCAACTAACTGCCTCGATTTTGAGGGGGGAAGAGGATTTTATTACTACCTCCTCCTCCTCCCTCAACCTCCTGACTGTGGTGGTGGCCTGTGTGGTACCCATCTGTATTGTTGCACTTTCTCATTCCAAAGTGTTTCCCTTCTGGCGGGAAGTGCTGGGAACTATGGTGGTGGTGGTGGTGTTGGTGGTGGGGGTGGTTCGGGGGTGCTGATTGGTATGTTGGGGTGACCATATGCAAGCGAGTGCGAAGGATTAACCCGAGGAATCCCATCGACGTATGAGTACGTCGCGATGTTTTGTCACAGCTACACCCATCGACGCACATCGAGCAATTGCAAGGGTCATAATTTGCACAATTTTCAAGTTTCATGGGTGATTTTTGGTAGGCATATGTGGGAGACCTTCCTCTACCTGCTTTCAAGCGGGGATACTGCCTGGCCCCACCTAACCCCCCCTTTCCCCCTCCCCCCCACACTCGGCAATTCATCTGTTAGCAGTAAGCTGGCCAATAAAGGTATGTTGCCCCACGGTCTCTCCAATGACGAAATTCACGGTGAAAGTGATTCCTGTGGTGGAAGACAAAGAAATAAAGAAGCTAGAGCAAGAAACAAACAGAAGTGATGAGGTGGTAATGTCATAAAAGAAGGTGCCATATGTGAATGTGCTGGGTGACTGAACAATGCTTCTATTGCCTATATAAATGTGTTAAAACCAATATAGTCTGTTACTACACATAAATTCGTACCAAATACATAAATAAATACGTAATTGAAAGTGGCTTGAATTAGTTAACCCTTCCATAGTTCGTTTTCTTTAGCCAGGTACCCTGAAAAAGAAAGAAAACGTAAGGTTGCATGTCACCTGTATCAACAGTTTTAAGCACATGATCGCGATTTCTCTATGAATTTTCGATGTTTCTCACCGAAAGCAAAGGTTTGAGCCAATAAAAAAATTTCCAAAAAATGCTTGGGATTTTGAGGTACCGTAGGTTGGAAATCGGTCGGGACATGACGGGTTAATACAATAACGCTTGTCATCAAGGGAAGACAGGCTCTGCTTTCGAATGGCTGTTGTGCAAACCTGTCCGTTAAGGTTTCTGATGTTGTAAACATTACAGTACTCTGTATCTGCACCTCCTTGCAGGAATTCCCGACAATTCGCGTGTGTCAGTCTTCTGATGTGGTGTTGACGGAGGCCTTTGCTGCATTTAATGGAAGATTTATTGCACAGAAGCAGGCTGTAACTCTTGTGTTTGAGAAAAATCCTCTCTTTTATGATACTGTTCCCCACCTCGCTCTTGAGGTACCCCAGGTGACATTTTCACGATGGATCAAAAAGAGGGTGAGTGGGGTTGAAGTCTGAAAAATCCACCCAGTCACATAGCAGAGTTTTTTTTTTTCATTTCTTCAAAAATGTCATCTACCTCCTTCAGCAGAAAGATGTAGCTGTCTGCATTGTGGTAGGCGAGTTCCATCCTATCACCGTAATGTTTCTTCAGTACATTGTAGTAGAACTCGTAAACCTTCTGCTTGGCTAGATGGAGGATTTGGAACCCTATGGCCATGGGATGGAATATTTTGACACTCCAGTTTTTGTGAGTGCACATCATCCTCTTGTCCCTCAAACAGATGATCCTCTTTAAAGGGGGTCCCGAATCAGTTCTTTGAAACTCGCCTCTTTGGTCACGACCTCGATTTTTCCTAAGTATTTCTCCGGATTCTCTAAAGTTTTCCCAAATATGGCAATGGTGCTGTCTTCAGTGCCTTTTGTCTGATTTTGCTGGTGGCTTGGTGTCTGGCACGGATAATTCCTGTGAATGAAATCTCTCAGGAGCGGCTGTTGCTTGAAGGTGTAAAGCTCTTGAACACTCTCAAATTCCATCCCCAATCGCAACAGTGTTTGTAACACTGGGAGGGGGTACAACGCGTCGCACTTTCCTTCGTGACCGGCCACGAATTAGTGATTGTGGGTGGGGAGCTTTCGCCCCTCTCTCTGCAGACTACCGATACCGTAGTCAGACAAAAGAAGGGCACTAAGTGTTTGTGCGGTAATTCCAGGGGCAATTCACCGGTTTCTCTTGCTACTTCCAGACGAACGGGTTTTGTGGCGAGCCTGATCCAGTAACCTCTTTCTCCGTTGGTGCCGTGATTTAAAAAAAAAAAAACACACACATCAAGGAACTCTCTCATTTACATGTGACAGTTTGCGTACATCTCGCACTGGCAGCGGCTGTTGTACAGCATCTGGGTAGAGGGCATTATGGTCCAGGTAGTGAATCCAGGTCCCTTTCTCAACTGCGGGGTACAATTCCGGGTCATAAGGGAAATCCAGTTCAACACCAGAGGACCAAAGGAAGGCATCAAAAGCAAAGGCAGGCAGGGAGACATAGTAGACTGGGTCTAGGTTATACATGTCCTTTAAAATACCCCACCAGTGCATGAAAATATCTGCTAGGAATCCAACATTGCACATTACGTAGTTCAGCATGTAACCGTGTAGATCTCTGCACCTGCACTTATCCCAAACACGTTGGGCTAAGGCATTATCCACATCTGAAATGCCTTCCTGTCTTAGATGACTGTAGAATCTCTCTTTGGCAGGGAGCTCCGTCTCACTCAAAGTCTCACTCAAACTTTCATACGTAGTTACTGCTTCGTAAGGGAATATTCCCTTGCCTGTCATTAAGAGCTCCTGACCCTCGAGGGGTAGGTGCTCTATCATGTGACGGGCGTACGTGAGGGGGAGAGTCTCGGCCACGTGTGACTCAACTAGTTTACCCAAGCCGGCTTGTAAAATTGCCTGGGAATCCATCATGCGAATATTGCCGATGTCCACTCTTAACAACGTCATCCCGCCTTTACACCATACACTGATGTTGTCTTCCATTTTATTAAGGAACAGGGAACAATCATAGGACATGTTATGGGCATAAGTTATCAATCGTTTGTGCGAGTTGCGACAGGCCAGGTTACACCGATGGGAATATGCATCGATGTAATTATTAGTCGGCAGTCGGTGGTTGTGATGGGCATGTTTATGAGAACCCCCAGTAAACTCGTTGTTACACAGTTCACACCTGTCCTGCATCGCAAATTTAGCTTTGGCTTCCTCATCCCAGTGCATTTTATAGTTCAGGATATTCGCACGAATTCAATCCCAGGAATCTGATATGGTGTTAATGAAATGGGTGGCGGCATCCTCCCCGGCATGCATGTGTGAGTCTACGACTCCTCCCCTGTTATCAATAATGAGAGGCATACGCGACTGGTTTGTGAAGAGACTTTACCATAGGAGGAAGACCTAATAGTTCATACTCAGCGTCAGTATTCTTGTGCATCCTCGACTCGAAATCAAAGAATGCCAGCTGAGATGGGAGGTAGGTGTAGGCATAGATCATGAACTCCTGCTTTTCCTCTTGTTCTGGGAAAATCAGCATCTGTTCAGCTGTGCACCCCTGTTCGTGGGAGTTAAAGTCTTCCAGACTGTCACAACCGTACATGCAAATGCAACAATAGAAGGGGAATTTATGACGTGTATAGCACCGGACCCACTGGTGAAAATCTTTGATGAGCATGACGTGATGCCCGCCAACTAAAAGCAGATATACTACATTCTCATACTTCTTGCTCCCTTTTCGTGCCAGGAAAGCAGTGTGTCGCATGTCATTGGGCTCCAACCCGTACATGTATATGGAGAGATTGTTTAACCTCTCTAAAATGTGGATCTTTTCAAATGCTACTGGAAAGCTCAAATCACCGACCGACACTACCGTTCTGCAGTGCCACAACTCAGCTACCATTCTCTTGGTGTGGGACCATTCTTCCCGGGGGTTGGTTAAGTTTTTTTTTTTTTTTTATGTGTCCGACTCTGGGCATAGGCTTTACAGCCTGCTATCAAGGCCCAGCCGTCCTCCTACATACCATACACCTCTACATGTCACCACTTCGGCGCTAACACCCACCGTCCATATTGAATACATGCTAGGGCTGTCTCATACAGGACTGGTGTATTGGTATTAGCGGGGTTATTTTTACGACATGTCGGCGGGTCTTGTGGTAGATCAGTAAAGCCTGATTTAATGAAATTCAAATCCTTAAACTGTTCCCTGCCCCAGCGAGGATTCGAACCTGGGTCCCTCGGGACTGCAAGCCAACTCTCTACCGATCGAGCTACCGCCTCCCCTAAAGTGACTGGTATGCTGCAAGACATCGAACAATGTAACAATTGTCATCACCAGGGGGGTTGAATACTCACTCTTTCCCACGTACTTCTTTTGGGTAAGGTAAAAAGCTGACGATGGCGTTCCCCCTTCCTAAAATACATATCATTACTTTGAAATAACGAATGCCATCTAAAACCCACCCACTACCCTCTAGAGATAATCATGGAATTGCTGTACAACAACATCTGGCATATCTGCCAATGAATTGATGCTAGGTATAATCAAACTGAACACTGATCTTTGGAGATGTTGGTCGTCATTCTGTTTGACGAGAATCAGTGGCATCATGCTCCAAATTCTTAACAATCTCCTCTCAGGTATACGACTGTGATAAACTAAACTCAGCATGTCAGTGAAATACTGAAAATGCCAGCGAATGTACAGTCACTCATAAAAGTTCGTGGGGGTCCGTGTGTGTGTGGGCCTGTGCAATCCCCACCCATTTCTATACGGCGAGTCTGTATAACGGCGTGACGACGCATACACCCATATACACGGCAGAACTGGGACTTGATGTAATAAAGTAAGAAAGGATTATGTCTGTCAATCATATGTTATCGGTAGTCATAATCAGTTCAATGTTGTATGATAAGATAAGAAAGTTAGAGCCCTTCCGATGCCAAAGTTTTCATTAAGCAAGTGAGCAGTGACGACGGTAGTTCAGGTCGAGATGCAGGACAATACTGTATATTGCGATCTGACGTATGGTATTTATATAGAGAGTAATTGGTCGATATCAAATGACTACAAAGTGAGGAATTCGTATGTGTAGCATATATACTATTTCATTTCTGTATTAACAAATGGCTTTAACCTCAAATACCATAGCATAGTGGGAACTAAACTCCTTCTGACTCGAGTTTTTTTTTTTTGGGGGGGGGCTTAATGGCCATCGTCCTCTTGGGGGACATTAGGCCAGCCAAATATATATGGGAAGGTAGTCAGGGCAGCCTCACGTCACTACTGGCCGAGCTCTTACCGCAATCATGGCGGTAGCATATGGTAGAATTCTCTCAGATCGGCTAGACGTGCCTCCTCCCCGCGAATGATCAGGATGGGTCTGATCTCCTCACCCATGTCGGCAGCCCGGAGCAGGTCGTAGAGGGAGGTGTAGGTCGTGGCTCCGAGCTGGTACGACCGGGTGTGGGCATCGAGGGTCAGGAAGTGGCGGTAGGAGGCTACATCTAGCCGATTCTTGAGGTCGATGATTGGACGGCGAGATGGAGGGCCCTCTGCTACTGGAGGAGGGGAGGACTCATGAATCTCATCCTCGGCCGAGGAGCCGGTCGACGCTTCCTCGGCCATGGAGGCAGTATCTGAAGACTCCTGCCCCTCCTCCGTCATCGATGGTTGCTCGTGAACCTGTGCCACGGTCTGAATCGTGGTCTTTAACAGTGCCGGGTCGTCAACAGAGGGAGTGACAGTTTCCCTGTTGAGGGGAGCCTCGAGTCTCAGCCTCTTCCTCGGGGTCTGACGAGGGGCAGCAGATCGTCGCTGCCGGGCCCTACGCCCCCGTCGGCGGGGAATCGAGTGTATGTCGCGGGCGAAGCACTCGGGAATGATAAGGCAAGGTAGCCCGTTCTCCTCAAAGATCTTAGGGAGGAGAACGCGCAAAGCCCCCTTATCACCCCCACAAAAAGCCTTTGCCATCGCAACACACATCTCCACGAGGAGATTTAGTTGTTTAGGATTCCCAGGATCCCTAGCCTGATGTCCCTGGGCCGTGAGACGTCGCCGTTCATGAGCAGAGCCCTGCACAGCCACACCTCCCGGTCCAGTAACATCCCGGGCCTCAGGACCCTTTGGAGTCCCAAACAAAACAAATTCCACCCGCTCTCCATCACCTAGGGAGCGTTGGAGGTGTCGTGGATTCGGCTTAACGATTGCCGAATGGTGCACGAAAACATCAACGCCAGTATCCTGGCGTTTGATGAAACCGTACCCCGCACTTACGTTAAACCAAACTACAGCCCCTTTGATCTTCTGGGCTGCAGGAACCTCTGGCTGACTCTTAGCCCCCCCTCAACGGCTCGCAGGCGTTTTCGTCAGCTCTCGCATCTGGCATGGTCGGCTGCTCTCCTCTCTCTCTGGTCTCTCTCTCTCTCTCCTCTCTCCTCTGACTCGAGGCTGTTCCATTACAGCTTTTGCCAACTCAGACTGCTTCACTGTTCATTGTTTCGAGTCTTGGTCTGCTTAGAATGTTTTATTACTTATTATTCAGACGTGTTTTTCACTGGTTTTATGGAGGCATATATGACGAAGATATGCTAAACAACATTTATGTTCGATACTGTGTGCGTTCAGCTCTTAACGGTTTACAACATTATTCTTGTGGATACAAAGCAAATTTTCGAAACGATTCGACTGCATCTCGACCTGCACTACCGTCGTCACTGCTCACTTGCTTAATGAAAACTTAGGCATCGAAAGGGCTCTAACCTTCATATCTTATCATACAACATTGAACTGATTATGACTACATATAACATATGACTGACAAACATAATCTTTTCTTACTTTATTACATCGTCACAATTCTGCCGTTTGTATGGGCGTTTGCATCGTCACGTCGTTATACACACTCGCCGTATAGAAAGGGGTGGGGATTGCAGAGGCCGACACACTCGTGGACCCCCACGAACTTTTATGAGTGACTGTACATAATTGGGTCAGGGTTTTCATGCTCTGGAATGGAAAAGTTAATGGAAATATAACGCCCACCAAACGCCTCTTCTTTTTCAAGAATGTGTGGAGTTTCATCATCATCATCATCATCACTGACATTTAAACCCACCCTTTCATCCTCCTCCACTTCTTCAAACACTTGTTTATGTCTGATCAGAGGAGGAGGAAGTGGTTGTGGTGGTGGTGGTAGTGGTGGTTGCGGTGATGGTGAGGGAGGGTTTAAATTACTGGGTGGCGGGTGTGACCCCCCTGAGTCCTGGTTAACACCCGGCACGTGCCCGCATTCTTTCCTATACCCGCTGGTACTAGGTTGTGGGGAAGTCGGACTGTTTGATTTGGGTGGGGAGTTAATGTCTCCATCACGAGGGATGGTTGGGGGTATGGGTGTGTGTGTGTTCTGTAAGTGGGTAAGTTGGCGCCCCATAAAAGATGAAAAAAAAAGATTCAGTATTGGGGATAGAGCTGAGTTAGTTTTTTACTATATTTACTTCTGTGGGGAGTTAGTTTTACGTAGGTGATTCAAAATAAGCCTTGGTTAGGGTTGGGTAGCTAGTTTAATACATTAGTACCTTCTTTCCTACGGAAGTGATTTTAGGATTACAGTGGTGTTAATTAACTTACCTAGGCACTTGTGTTTGCTATATGACTTGTATCTATGCCTTTGGCAATCTGGACATATCTCAGCTCTTCTCATGATTTGCTCGTACCCACACACCCACCCACCCCCACTTGACTTTCCACAAAGCCGACTGATGCACCCTCCCAGCATGTGGGCATCTCGGTTTCATACCCGTCTGTGTGTGTGTGTGTGTGTGTGTGTGTGTGTGTGTGTGTATGTGTGTGTGTGCATGTGCATGCGTGCGTATGGCGGGAAAGCAGGCGTCGGGGGTGACATAGTCCCTCTGTGTGTGTGTATGGTGGGAAAACACTTGTCTGTCGTTACATAACCTCTCTGTGTGCGTGCGTGTGGCGGGAAAGCACTCGTCGGGTATCGTAAAAAGGCTCTGTGTGACCCGAATGCACTCACCACTGCCGCTTGTTCTTGGAGACTGCTCACTCAATTATTTTCTACTCCTGTAAAATGTGTTTTTTGGCCAAACACATAGTCCTGTGTTTGTTACCATCACCGCAACTCCTAAACTTGCTTCTAAGTGATGATGTTACATAATTTCTGTGTGTGTGTGTGTGTGTGTGTTTTTTCTCTCTCACCACGACTAAGGTGGGTGGGAGGGTGGGTGGGTGGGTGGGACAGGTTTGTGGGGAATATACCTCTCACTCGCTCAGGCGGGTTGGGGCAGACGGGGCCCTCTTTCTCTCACACGGGTAAGGTGGAAGTGTGAGTGGGGCAGGTCAATTTGGCGGGGAATTCCCCTCTTGCTCGCGCTCTTGCTCAGGCGGCGCGGGGCGGCCGGAGCATATCTTTCACCATTACAGGGTTGATTCGGGCGCCGCGGAGCAGATCTTTAACCTGTAACAGGGAGTGTCTATACTACTCGTAACCCGTTAAAACCATTCTGGCGAACATGAAACAAATATGTTACCTATCTCTCTCTACAATCCGAACCCCTGTTTACCAAATTATTCACTCTGGAAAATGTACAGTGTCCAGCAAAAAAACAGCGACCGGCTCGACGAGCAGGTTGGTACAGTACATCCTTCAACTTTGCGAACTTTAACTTTGCGAATCACCAATTTTGCGAGGTAGTTCCAAGTCATTTATTTTTTAACATTTATGAACTTTGCGAGCGATCACACACTTTGCGAGGTCGAGTGGTGGGCAGGGTGACCAGATTTCTCTAGCAGGAATACGCTAGACAGCAGCTGAAATTATGCTAGATTGGCAAAAATAATGCTAAATCTTTTGTTGCTCTTAATACGTTCGGTTTCTGTTATATTTTATGATTAATATAGTATTATTTCTACGTTTTTAACTGTATACAGTATGCACTCTTATAATTATGAAAGAAGAACATTAAAATAAATAATTACTCGGGTTCTAAAAGTTTATTTGACAAATGTTTGTGAAACATAAGCTGAAACTCTTCCTACCACACTTCACACTTAAGCACTGCAACCTACAGGAGGTACTAAGCAGTAGAGAAATGATGGGCACTGAACCTGCCGCAGCCTGAACAGACGGCATTCACAGACTCAGCTGAATAACTGACTTTAGTCAGCCACGGCGCCACCCTGGGTCCCAGCGCCTGTGGATCTGTACAGTACACGTCTACCCTCCTCCAAAGCCCGTGATTTCCTGATCTAGGTTTGTTAAAAGTATGGACTTTCACAGTTACCATTAATCATATTATATTAAACATGTATCCTGGTCTTCAATCCAGAAACTACTGCTAGCCACGAGTGGTCAGTTATTCTAATCATGCTTAAAATTGTCCTAAGCTTATTAGATTATGCTAAAAATATGCTAGATTTGATAACATGCTAAATTTTGTGCTAAACACAATTTTCTGGAAAAATATGCTAAAATTAGCAAAATTATGCTAAATCTGGTCACCCTGACTGTGCCTCCTAGTTCGGTGTTCTGCCGCCCCCCATGTTTGTTTACAAGTTTACACCACAGTAGTCGCACCCAAGCCTTGCCCCGCCACCAGTCCGGTACACCACGCCAGTCTTCACATCAGTGTAAATATGCATTTTTTTTTTATGTTTGTTACCTATGATGTTTTCATAATAATATTACTGTACAATACATCAGTCCATGTTTGTTTCATTTATCATCATAAAATTAAGAGGTAGAGTCGAGAGTAAGAGTGGGAAAAAGTGCTTACCTTGGGGTGATGTCGACCAATTTACCTTTATTACATATATTTAATTGTTTAAACTTTGCGAATTTCGATTTTGCGAGGTTTTTTGTCGACCATATTCTCGCAAAATTGGAGGAAGCACTGTATATGTGGCACCACCGCACCCGCAGTTTCACCCCCCTCCCTCGTTCCCCTTCATTCGTCTACCCTCCACCTTCCCCACATCCAAGGGCAAGAGAGTAAGGCCTACTCGCATTGTCTCAACTACTCTTCCATCATCCATTTGTCTTGGGAAATAATGGTTTTGTTGTGATAATGAATAAAAACACATTACACCGTGTTTTACTCCATAGTATAGTTATCTATACACCACAATCTGAAAGCAGGGTGATATAAAATAGTACTACAGTCGTATGAGAGTTAGGTCTGTAATCATAAAATATATCATTTTGACGGTTGTATCCAGTTAGTGTGAATGTGTAACATGAAAGCGTCGGAAGCTATAAGTAGATGTTTGTAGTGGTCGGTGGTGTATGGGGGGGTAGCTTGCCGTCATACGTTGTGGTGAGGGCATGGGGAGAGGGAAATGGGGCCGGGGTCGACACCTCGGCCTTGGGTGGATAGTGTGTGTGTGTGTGTGTGTGTGTGTGTGTGTGTGTGTGTTCCACCAAGGCTCATAAACACGCATTTTTTATCACCACGAAGTGTTCATTACAATATTGTCCACTGCATCATATATTAGTGATATTTATAGTATTATGATATGGCAAATAAGCATTTAATAATCGGTCCACAGTAAGACCTTTTTTTCTAAATCTTATTCAATCAGATATGCAGTGCAATAGCGGATTATAATACAGTACAGGATGAACGTAGTCTTTGA